>CAMOHE010050454.1:3044-33037 GCA_946598075.1 Artocarpus hirsutus | reverse complement strand
TTTATGAAAAGTTTGAAATCCATTTTTATGATGATTTCTCATGATGATTTTTCATGAAGTTTAAGGCATGAAAGTTTATGCATGTTTTCATGATAATGTTTTTCAAAGTATGAAAGTATAAGTATGTATATATGTATCACCTAAATAAGTGTTGCACACCCTATGTTTATGTTTATGTTTATGATGTCCCGATATGTTAAGTGTCATGTTTGGTTTGGGATTAGCTACCCCTCTCCTCTCATGACGGCGCGCCTATGATGATGATGTTATGGTGCAACACTTGGGCCCCTTAAGATAAAATGGATAAGTTTTAATATGGTTGATGTAAGGAAAGATATGTTCTTATGAAAATGTGCCTAGTGCACTATTATGATGATGATGATGATGATGATGATGATGTTCATGAAATGTTTTTAAGTTGTGAGAATTACAATGTACATACTAAGCATTAGCTTATTCAAGTTTTTCATCATGTTGCAGATAAGGGTAAGAAAATTATGGAGTAGGCGGAGGACAATGAGAGGCGTGTGAGCTAGGAAAGAAGAATTGCAAATGGAAGAACGCCAAGGAAAGAGACTATAATGAAATAATCCATGATTTGTGAATTGAGTATGTTTATAATTTAAGGATAAGTTTTATAAATTTTGTGAATGTTGGTTTAATAAATTTTTATAAATTTTCTTTCACATTTAAAGCTTTAAAACTTGTTTTAAAAAAGAATTGTCTTTTGTTCGGCCTGCCGACCATACTGGTCGAATTGCCGAATAATTTTGATCGGCCTGCCGATCTTGTTGATTTTAAAACCCCATTTTGCAAGGCCTCGGACGGCCTACCGATGGGTGACCTTCGGCCTGCCGGTTTAATTCGGCCTGCCGAAATTAAAAGTTCGGCCTGCCGGCCGAGATGTGTTCAAACAATTTTATCTTTTGTTCAAAGGTCATTTAATTTTATAAATGATATTAGCAAACTATTTACAGAATGTTCATGGAAAAGCGAATTGTTATAATTAACTAATTATAATTTCTTGCGAATTGTATTTTTGTAAAAAAAAAAATGTATGTAAAGATCCTGGGAATGCTTTTCCAAACTATGATTTCAAATGCATGTTATTAATTACAATAGTTTGCTCTAATTAATGTTTTAAAGAATGAATGTAATGACATCTGTGATGTCCGAAAAAGGGGGCGTTACAAGAAATGAACTAAAATGCTTGTTTGTTGAGACGATTGAACATTTAATCTCCATGTTTAATCATGTGTTTAGCAGTGCAACTTGTCCATTGGCAATAAATGTGCATTTTGACATTGTTAGATTTAGACAATTTTGTGTTTGATTCAAAACAAAGCCCTTATAATATGAACTTATAACCTAGATTAATGAGTTTTGTTTTTGAAAAATTAAATGTTATATGACTTTATGATGCTAGGCCTTTAGCACATCTTGTCTTCTAAAAGGACTGATCTTTTCACTTAACGCAAATTAGTTTCAAGGTAAATAGAAACTACCATTTACTGCATCACAAGAACTATGCCATGTTATGTTTTATGGGGCATTGATTGGATCGTTATTATTTGAGAATGATATAGATTGTTGAAATGCATTTATGATTCATGACATTTTACACTAGAACATGTGATATAATCAAAAAGAGATTGAGGTTTTTAACTAAAATGGAGGTTTGGTCCTTAATTGGTGGTCGGGTAGGCATGGGACGCGGGTGGGACTGGCGGACCCAACAAAAGGTGATGACTACTTTGAGGTTGAAAAGCCAAGATAAGAAAAGAGACAAAGACTGAGATTGAATTTGACAAATACTTGAGGTCTAATGACTAAGATGGAAACCTCGAATTATTATTGTTACATTGGCTAGGTTATGATGAACAGATTTTGAAAACCACGGCCTATCATTACTAGTTAAGTACTACACTCCAAGGGTACCCTAAAAGAAGAAAGAATTGTTGAAAGAAAACTAATAAAAGAAAATGTCTGATTGCCTTCTCATTCATTATTCATGTTCATGCATTAGTTTATGCTTATTGAGCTTTTAGCTCATTATAGTTCTTATGATGCAGGTGAGGGTGTCTAGGGTTAGGGTTGACTAAATATCCAGAACTATCAAACAAAGATTTGTTCATATGCCATGTTTTAGATATGCTTTTGAAACATATTTTGGAACTCTATTTGGTAAAATTGAGTAGCTCTGTTATGGCTTTGTGAATAGACATATGTTACTGAATTTGGATATGATAGTATAGTTTTGTTCATATTATTAAGTTTGAATAATGTATATATTGTAAATAAGAAAATAGATGAAACAACAGTTTTAAAACTTTTTTATATTGAAATGAATATTTTAAGTAAACCATAACACTTATAATGTAATTGAAAGGTTAATACTTCTTATCCTAGCTAAATAAGCTTTACACGAGCTCATTAGTTTGCTTAAGGGGTACCACATGAACAACGATAAAACATGTTAAAGCATATTATCCTTTTGGAAATCTAACTTGATACATGATCCATTCCTTCTTAGGAGTTGGAACCATCATGTGCTAACTATGGACCAACAATGGATATGTTACATCCTCTCTTTGAAAATTTTCTTCCACTCAATATTTTTAGAAAAGAATATTTTATGTTAAAATGCGCATGAACAATTTTTAATGAGTGGCACTCCTTATTCTACATGATATATTGTTAACATCCATGGCAAAATATATTATAAAGCAAACAATAACGCATTTAGCAAAGCTACATGCAATATTATAAATAATCATAGTATTATGGTTGCATCGGAGCGAAAAGATAATAGATATTACAAAATTTTAATCAAAACATATTATTGATTCTTCATCTTGTATCTTCTCTTTGTATCATTTCTCATATGGCATCCATTTTCAAATTCAATCTTGTATAGATCGAAATTTCTATTTTCTGATTATCATAACATTTCTAAAATTTTTCTCAAATTGTTTTATTAAAATAAAAACATCACAAAATAACCAAAATTGGATCTCTATCATCTGGTGGTCAACCACCCAATATATGGGCCGGTCAACCAGCTCTATTCGACAAGATAGCCGTTCTTCCGTACCGGTCAAGCACTTTGTCATAGTGTAGACCTGAGAATTTGTTTTTATCGATTATTTTGTAGTTTTAATTTTAATAACAATTTAAAAAAATTACAAAAAATTTATAAATACAAAAAATAAATTAACCAACAATCATCTCCATCTTCTAGATCCGTCTTTAATATTTTAATAGAAAATTTACAGCCAAAACCTATAATGTTTCCAACTTATATAATTTCTAGAAAAATAAAATAACATATTATAAAGCAAACAATGATGCATTAAGCAAAGCTACAAGTAATATAATAAATAATCGTAATATTATGGTTGTATCCTAAAAAAAAGAGAATAAATATTACAAAATTTTAGTCAAAACATATTATTGATTCTTCATCTTGTATCTTCTCTTTGTATCATTTTTCATATGGCGTCCCTCTTCAATTTCAACCTCATATAGATTGAAATTTCTATTTTTTGATTATCATAAAATTTTTAAATTTTTTCTTAAATTGTTTTATTAAAATAAAAACATCACAAAATAACCAAAATTGGATCTTTGTCGTCTGGTGGTCAACCACCCAATATAGGGGCTTGTCAACTGACTTTGTCTGACAAGACGGTCGTTCTTCCATACCGATCAACCACTTTGTCGTAGTGTAAACCTAAGAATTTGTTTTTATTTATTATTTAGTAGTTTTAATTTTAATAATAATTGAAAAAAATTACGAAAAATTTATAAATATAGAAAATAAATTAACCAGTAATCATCTCCATCTTCTAGATCCATCTTTACTATTTTAATGGAAAATTTACAACCAAAACCTACAATGTTTCCAACTTACAAAATTTCTAGAAAAATAAAATAACAAACCTAGACGGTGATGATAGACCACCATTTAATGACATGAAAAAAAAACTAGATATACATTCTAACCTTTGAGAAACTATAACCGGTAAAAATTAATTAAATGGTAATTAAAACAAAATTTTAATTAATTAAACATTTGCCATATAATCTCATGACAACATATTAATATGTTGAAACCTTTAAGTGCTAACTCTCTAAGAGATTTAATTCAAGCATAGGAGAGATAAAGATCACATAATTTTATTTATATAGCATGATCACAAACTTTATAAAACCATGGCTCTAATACCAATTATTGAAAACTAAGTATACAGTGGAATTTAATTTTTTTTAAAATAAACTCTTTTCCATAAATAAATGAGTTAGCCATGCTATATATAATAACTTAATTAAATATCTTTTCGTACTTTGTAAAATTGGAACTGTAATTCTGATAGGAAATCGTTTAATAGAATTACTATTGTGAATCATGACCAAAAGAGTGTCAACTGACTATTTTTTTTGTTGTTCTCTTTTCCATGACTGGGGTGCAAATGGGCATACGTCATTCGATTCTCTCTTTGGTAACTACTCCCCATAATCACAAGAGAATACTAAGAATTACTGTTCTAGATGTTGGACAATAATTCCATAGAGGAACAAAATTTCTCTCTCTAGAAAACTCTCTCTAAACCTTTCAAGTAACTTCTCTTATCATTACAAAAAGCATAGGAAAATATTTTATATTTATACTGGTTAGATAGAGACTTATTATTATCATATTAGGCTTCCAAAATTCAAATTAAGATCAACTCTAGTAGCTAAAACCGCATTAGACATGAATTATTGACTTGGTAAGGGCCGGTCCATTAGCCTAAACTAGGTCTAGTCGACCAGATTGACATGGCAGACATGGCCACATATTTTCCATCTCTAGGAGAGCTACGTAATCTACTCGTTCGAATTGACTAGATAATTTCTACTTTATTTGACTCGAGTATCCATTATAAAGCCTCAGTTTTAATTCAAATAACCAAATATAAAAGTTATCTGATTAAAACAATCATATACAATTAATCTGATTCAAATAAAATATATTCAATTAATTCGACATGTTTGTCTTGAAATAATTTGTAAATTTAATTCAACTAATAAACTAAATTCAATTATTAAATTCAATTAATCATAAAGTCTCAGTTTTAATTCAAATAATCAAATATAAAAGTTATCTGATTAAAACAATCATATACAATTAATCTCATTCAACTAAAATATATTCAATTAATTCAACATGTTTGTCTTGAAATAATTTGTAAATTTAATTCAACTAAAAAACTAAATGTGAATTATTAAATTCAATTATCTGAATTTAAGCTAATCTTAAGAATTGACATAAGTTACCAATATGTTAAAAAAACACGTCGTATCGCTACAGGAAAATATATGAGCTAGCAAAGAGGACTTGATAAATATATATAGATCAAGCTCTTATAATTGTAATATAACATATTTCTAACATGTATATTTTATAATTATCAACTCTAAAGCTATTCAACTAAAAGCTTAAAGCTACACTCCAAGTTATATATATATAACTTACAAAATTCCAAAAAGTTAATCGCTCATAGCATATCATAATGTGTAACATCCCCATAAAGCATTCATATCAGCTTAAAGATAAAATCTATTTTACCTTTCTGACTATATTTATCATATGTTCGATTTTCTTACCATTGGAATACTTACTATTTATAATTAACATGAATAGTATACCATTTGGTTATGCACAAGTATCCAAATGGTTGTGCATTTTAGTTTTTAATTATAGGAAAATGCCTATAAGAGAGTATTATTGACTCTACAAAAGAGCCATGGATCCATATCTATAAATAATAAGTCTACGTCATTTAAGAATCATGTCTCAAACATACCAGAATATGTACCTTTATATAATTTAGGATATCACCCTTTGGTACATTAAATGGCACGAGTCAAGAATACAAACTCATTTATTCATTTAAGGATTAAGATGTAACACATATGATTGTCTAAAGTGAATTGATTTATTCCAAAATCAATATATTTTTAGTCCTAATCTAATATATTGTCACCAATGACAATATACCAATTTTTGTACTCACGAAGTCCCTCTCCAATGACCAAGACAAGACATCTCCTATTAAGGATATAGACAACGTAACAATCTTAACATAAATAAACTGTCCTACTTTATTCCTTTGATTGTAGATCTTTTATGTTTAGACTATCACCTTAAAAATTATATCTTCTGCATAATTGTCCATTATATGTACGATTTTAAATATTTAAATTGACAGTCTTAGATTTTGTAATCTTTCTACAAAATTAAAATAACCTCACATTTTAATGCAAAAAAGAATACACAACACCGCTACGCCTCCTATTCATTACATTGTTTGGAAGTTCATTCAACAAAAAAAAAAAAGGATGAAACTTTTAAAAATCCAAGATGCTAAGAGATTGGCCAACAAATTGTAAGTTAAATAATGTTTTTAACTTTTAGTATTTCAAATTTTGTATTTACTATAATTGATTTTAACTTGTATTAATTTTGTGATTAATAGGATGATTAAGAAGGACAAGCCTTCTAAGGCACTTTCCAATCTCCAGAGATGGATGATTATTGACTACCGCATTAGGCAATTCTGAACATTCAGGATGGGTATGTGGTTAACCACAATTTGTCAACAAATCCCAATATTTTTATTTCATCGAAACTCAAAGCCCAATGCAAAGTTGATCGAGCTACGTAAGTAGGTTGAAATGATAGAGTCCAAGTTTTTCGAGTGGGACCAGATTATGAGAAGTCAAGCTCAAGGGAAGTCGTCCTTCTACGCAAAAGAAAATGTAGCGCCTACGGTAAAACAACATACAAGTACAAAAGTAAGTTGTATTGCTTGTACTGCGCCAACACCACATGTGGAGCCTCCCTCATCGAGTCTCGGTGAGGCTAAAACTTGCATTTTTCTAACACAATCAACAACTGTGGAAGATGGTGTAATCAGTTATGCATTTCGGTAGAAAAGGCATGGATGGATACTCTCCCCACGTATGCTTCATTGTAGGATAGTTAGAGAATGTAACGTGAGCATTACAATTAAAACGTTGTGAACAATGCTCTTAGAGGATTTGTTGCTTGGCCTAAAGCATGGATTCAAATTTGGTTGTTAAGATTGACCAACCCCATCATTCGGGTAAAGAGCCTAAGGTGCCTATGGATGAGCCAATCAAGAGAGGTCATGCAAAGAAAGTAAGGGAGAAAAGGAAGCAACAAATAGAGGTGACACAACTAAAAAATGATGTTTTGGCAAGATTACCTCCAAACATAGCAGGTCTATATAGTTATTCGAAGAATTACAAGGATGCCTCTAGCATAATTACGTTTATGTTGCCTTTTGACATCATCCAGTGCAATGTATATCTCAATGCTGGGAATATTGATTAGTTTGCGAACTTCACTCAAATTAGTATTTTATGTGTTATAGTGTACATGAGGCATCCACAAATTAATTGAAAATAATACTTTTTTTTACTTTTTACTTGTTACTTGTTGTCGTCTAACAATCTTTGTTTCTTATATGTAATTTCTTACCATACCAACAATTTGCTCACTATTATTACTTTGTCAACCCTTGCATCACCTCTTATGTGCCTAGCAATGTTGAGCTCTCGATTAAAGATCGAGCAATGATGCTCTATGACTTCTTGGACAAAGAAGGATCTAACAAATGTTATTTCACGCTATATAATGGTGGCGATCATTCGATATTGGCCCTTATTTATCTACAAAAAGATAGGATTTTATGGTTCGATCCACTTGATCACGGGGTACGCTCCAGCTTCAAATAATTAATGACATTGTAAGTGTATTCTTGTTTACTATATTATTTATTATCGCTAGTTTATAGCATCTATATTTTAATTGATTGCATTTTAATGAATTGTATTTAGAGTCTTAGATGCGTGGAAGTTGAAAACAAAGACTACGGTCTTCTTTAATCCACCAAATAGAAATGCTAGATTTCTATTACCAAATAAGGTAAGCATTCAATTATAAATATAAAGTAATTGTTGAATTGTAATTGAAAATACTTGAATTGTTATCTAAACTAATGTATTCATAATGTCGTTTTTAGAATATACCCAAACAAGAAGGAGACAAAGAATGTGGATATTTTATACTTAGGTACATGAGAGATATAATTATGGATGGGGGATCACTAGCTGTGACACGACAAGGCTATTATATTAATGAGCATTTAAGTGAAGTGGTAGATGAATGGGGAGAATATGTAAAACGGTTCATTAATTGAATTTTTATACTTTGTTATTGTCATATTTTGTTATGTTTTATTTTTTTCAATTATTGCTAATTTATGTCATCAGTGAATTGTGGGGCTAATAAAAACAAATTAAATACGAAAAGGCCACTCGAGGGAATCAAAAATATAAGCTGCAATTTGTTTTGTCCAAGACGACATCAATTGACGGTTTATGGAAGAAACTATCATTAAAATAAACATTAGCCGATGGTTTCAAGCAAAAATTGTCGTTTAAAGTCAAGTAATTTTTGCCTTTTTTGCCCAGTGGACATTGGATGACGCTTTTTAACTATTGTCTACTGTGCTTAGTTATTACGTCTCTAGATTAGAAGATGATTTCCATGATCATCGCCTAATATTTAGATGACGTTTAATGTCTTGCGTGTACTAGCGATGACTGCTTTAGCCTGATGCCTCTACCAAGCTTGGTTTTTGGATGAAATAGAGTTTGAATAATCACAAAAGGTTGAATAGTGAGAGAATTACACACTATGCCATACTTTTCAAACTTGTGTTTATTCATGCCACACTTAAAAAAAATTACGCCACACTACTATTTATATTATATGTTAAATTATGCCACAAATATACATGTGTAGCATTTATAAAAAAAATGTCTTAAAAGAAGACGTTTATGAAAATTTCCCTTGAGTAAATTCAATTTTTGCCTAGCTGAAGTATAAGTTTTTAATCTTTTTTACAAAGAAACTATAAAGAACAATTAGATTAACATAATGTGTCGAATTTTTTTTTTCATCCAACTAGAAAAGTAATTTTTTGTTGAAAAATGAGATCTGATTTTTGTTTCCAGAGCTAACTTCATAATTGATGTTAAAAGTTTCGATTGCAGCATGGCTTTAGAGTCTGAACTTAGGTGTATAGGAATATAACCAATCACAATGAAAGAAAACTCATACATTTATTACGTATTAAATAATTTATCTACAATTAGTTGAATTTGGAGAATCTTTTAATACAATACGGTCTAGTTTAAATTATCTACCAAAATGTCTCCAACAAATTTTCTTTTTATAAAAGTCTTTCCATTTTAGCTAAAGATAAGGCAATTAACATCCTTTTTGTTTTAAGGAAATTCATTTTTTTCCTCAGTTGAATTACAAGTCTCTCCATTGTAATTAACAAGTCCTTTATTTTCTTTCCTCTTTTGAGACTAAGTTATTGAACACAGAGCTGTCAATAAAATACAGGTGAAATAATGAGTCATTTATGTAAAATTTTACTCATTTTATGATATATTTTGCAAATTCTTCTTGAATTTTGGCATTTGTGTCAAAAGGCCCGTTAAACTTCAAAATGCACTTGTTTTGGCCTCCGAACTATCTTTCTGTCTTTAAATTTCTCCCTCCGTTAGGTTCCTGTCCAAAAAATTAATGGAAATGCTGGGTTGTCAAAATACTTAAAGAGTTTAGTATGAAACTTTTGCCTCATTAAATGCCCTTCCTTCCTAAATTCATCTTTTAGGAGCCAAAAGTCTAGTAATATTAGCTTGTTAAGGCCGGTAGTAGCAAGAAAAGAGGGAAAGAAAAAAAGAAACAGAGATTGAGAACAAATATAAGGAGAGAATTGTCAATGGAAGGAAGCAACAACAAGGGTAGAGGGAGACAATTCATTAGATGCAACCGTTACAAAGTAATTTTAAATTTCTTTATTTTTTGTTTTTTCTTCCATTAAGAAAAGTCTTTTTTTTTTCTTGCTTTGAACAATGGGGCTGCAGACTTTTTTTTTTTTTAATCCGTCGAAAGTGTTTTTTTCCTTTGTTGTTGAGCTAAGAGAGCAAACAGAAAAAACAATAAACCAAAAGGATCAAACTATAGAAGACTAAGCAACAACTTGACAGTAATCAACAACCAGACCATACAGTACGGAAACAAAGAACAAAAACCGGCAAAAGGAGTGTAAGGCCTTGGTTAGTTTACCAAAATCAGCCAAATATACTTATTCTCGTTGGAAAAATGATGAAAAGAAGTGAAGCTTAAAGAAAAACTAACCATCTTGAGCGGTAACTATATGAAATCAGCCATAACTCGTCATTCTTGGTCAATTTTTTGCCCAAAATGACGAAACAAAATTACAATCTCCAAGCCAAAATGAGAAATCATGCAAACCACAAGAGAAAGGGGGGTAAAAAAAACCCTTCTTCTTCTTTTTTTCAACCCTAATTACTATTGACATTTCCTAATTTATTAGGTCATTAAAGGGACAAAAGTAATTTACTCCTTTGCCCCTAGCATGTGTGCCACATGTGACATTTCATCAATTTGTTTGGACGAAATCTGATGAAGGGAGGAAATTTAGAGATAAAAGATATTTCGGGGGACAAAATAGGTATTTTTTAAAGTTTAAAGAGCATTTTGACACAGATACCAAAGTTTAGGAGGAATTTGTAAAATTTATCCATCTTTAGTATAGTTTTGGTTAAAAAATAGATGGAGTCATTGTAGCTAATGAGGTGAAAACTAAATGTCCTATTTTAACCTAAGACTAATAATTTTCCTTCTGAAAGCCAATGACTAATAATTTTTACTGTATTGAGTTTTTTGTTTTGTTTTCAAACGTTTGCTTATTGTCTTATTTTCCAAGAGTTAACATACCCATGCAATTTTAGAGATTAATAACGCATCCAAGTCATTGGGTTTTGTTTGAGAAGCATGTTAGAAAAATAAAGTTCAATTTTTTACAGTGTAAAGTTCTCATATGCTATAATGAAAAGCAAAAGTTTGCTACAACGTAAAGCTCTTACATACTATAATTTTTAAGTTCTAACTAATTTCTCAAATGCAGTCTTGATTTCTCACAAATTTAACATTAAATGTTGAATTAATTTATTAAAAAGCTCTTATATATTGATGCATTTAATTAATGATAACAAATTGTTATCATCAAAATCATCATGATTACATAAAAAAAGGCTTACACAACATATAAAAAAATACAAGGGTGCCTTTTTTTTCAAAACAAAAAATAGCAAATTGACATTTGTAATTATAAAAAACTACAATAAATAATACCTTTTCAAAACTTGTTAAAATAAATGGTTGGTTTTGAAAATATTTATGTTAAATAATTTATTTTCCCCACTTATTTATACTTTAATAAATAAATCATTTTCACATAAATTTGTTATTTACCATAAAATATTTTCAAAAAGAAAATTATATTTTGCCATGGATATGGCAAATGGAGTGATATATTGCATGGGCAGAAAAGCTCTTACGAGATCCACCGCAACCAAAAACAATAAAAACCCTATGAAGACCATATTGCCCTCACTCTCCTTAGCTCAATTCGCTGCCTCACTTCCACAAAAAAGCCAAGAACTCCCTTCCAAAGCTTGCCTTCATCAATTTGTCTCTGACACTCGACTTCATCTCACCAAGCTTAGATAAAAGGGAGTCACAAAAAAAAAAAAAAAAAGAAAAAACCCTTGAGATTATGTTTGATATATCATATATACTATGAAGATGTGGCTTGATATATGTTGCAATTATTTATTTTTAGTGGCATAAATTAATTCAAGTTTTATTTTTGTGACAGACATAAAAGTACTTCAAAAGGTTTAAAATATGTTATTTCTTTTATTTTCCTTTTATCTATTTATTTATTTATCTCTTGATGAAACAACTTTTTTTTTCTAAAGTTGTGATAAATTAAATGGAAATTTTTGTTAACTTGAAGCCTAAAAATAAAAAGAAAGTGACCTTTTAGTAGTACTAAAAAAGGAATTCTTATGATGAAGAAGATAATTTTGTTTTATTGGATGGAACATAGTGCTTTTGGTGTCATATTAAGTATTAATTTGCGACTGTTTATGTTAAAAAATTTTTTGTCATAAATTAAAATGTTAAAATGTTAATCCGACAGCTAAAACACCCATATCCCATCAATAGAATAAAATTGCTTTTTCCGTTATAAAAATTATCCAAATAAAAAAAGAAAGTGGAAAAAAAAAAGATTTCTCCTCATTAATGGAGCTTTGTCATGAAACATTAATTTGCAGCAAAACAATCCCTCTAGTAACTTCTTTCCAAACAAAATTCTGTCTAAAAAATAAAAAATAAATAAAGAAGAGTAATAACTTGCCGGAGTAGTAGGCTGCAGACACAATGATACAAAAAGGGTGAATTTACCAAAAAGCCTATCATTTTTTCAACACACCGAGGTTTCTCTCCTCTCGAAACCTCACAATCTCACTGTCCTCAATCAGAAACACAAAAAAGTAAAAAAAAAAGTTAATCGCATAACTATATCTCATAGTTCTTATTATTTTTTAGTTTGTCCCAAAAGCTTTAAAAACAACAAAGATATCCTTTGAATTTAAAAAACTTGTTTCAATTTTATCTCTTGCTGATTGTTTTGACTTAAAATATAGAGATAAGATAAAAATACCCTTGATTAAACCTAATTTGTTTGTGAAATATATGTTTCTTTTTTAAAAAATAAAAAAATTTAAAATTTAAAAAGTCATAAAACTTAAAATCCTTTTTTGAAATTTGATGTTTTGTTTTAGGTTTTTTTATTTTAATATATAATATTTATTGTAATTATTTAAGGGTAGTTATATTGTTTTGTCTAAACTTTTATTCATGAAATAAATTGAAATAAGTTTTTAAAATTTTAAAGATATTTTTATAGTTTCTAAGAATAAAGAGGTAAATTTAAAAATGATTAAAATTAAATGGTATAATTATGTAATTAAACAAAAACAAAACAAAAAACTCAGCCGAACATTGACTGAAAGGAAAAATATTGAGAGCGAAGAGAAAAATACGGAGAGTGATTCGCCAAAAATGTCAGTGCCTCTCGGTTAAGGATCCTCTCGGTTAAGGCTATCCGTACAGGTTCTTCACGAAATCTTTTAACTATTTCCTTCTTCGATTGTTGAATTTGGACTTGAATTTTTCGTACATGGACGAATCTTTGTTTGGTTTCCTGTTTTAATTTCAATCCGAAATTTGTTTGTGAAAATTCGAAATTTATCTCCATTTTTTTGGGCGAAGCGATTCTCGGATTGTTTTGATGATGTATGGTTTTCGGATAATGTTATGAATTGAGGTTTTGGTGATCGGTATTCAGTTAACGACATGCTGTTTGTCTGTTTGTTTGTTTGCTGAGGGGAAAAAAAAAGATGAGTACGAGGAAATAAAAATATTTGAATTGCCGAGAAAGTGACTGAGTGGACATATGCACAGACGAGGAATTAATGGAATTCCTGAAATTTAATTGCAATTTCGATCGTTTGAGTTCTAAGTGACGCTCATATTGTTCTAGGGATGTAATCTTTTGACGGATTTTGAACTACGAGTTAAACGCTGTTGATTATTGAAGTTTGAGTGATTTCAAGTTTAGTCGAGGTGATGCCGTTTGTTTGTCTTCTAGAAAAATGGGGTGCTAGGAAATGAAAATGTTTTGAGTTGTCGAGAAAGTAACAGAGTTGAGTAGAAGTAAAAAAAACAATAAGCTTTGGTTCCATGAATCAATGCTTATTTTTCGAATGTAGTCATGGCTTTAATTGTTAAAATTCTAGAGTGATGCTCAGATTTTTTAAGTGATGCATAATCTTTTAAAAAATTTGAACAACACCTTAAAATCCTTCTGATAACTGAAGTTTGAGTCATCCGATTTTAGTTAAGGAATGCTATTTGTCTGTTTTCTTTAAAATTAGAGTTTAAGGAAGTGAAATATTTTGTGTTGCTGAGAAAGTAACCATATCGCACTAAAGGACCATTGGATAGAGGGCGGAACCGCAACTAGGATTACTATGTTAGACAGTGTAAAAGACTTGGTTGATGGGATTTTAGTAATGGATTTATAGTTGAAAAATAAATTTGACTTTGACACGATTGATTAGTGCAACGATTATTATCAACCAAAGAAATGAGATCTTGTAGGTACCAGGTACTATATTTATGAGTTCAATAAGCTTTTTTATTCATACTAGAAGTTGCTAAGCCCTCAGATGGGCATCTTTGGGCCCCTACCCACCAAGAGAGAGAGAGAGAGAGAGAGAGAGAAGGGTAAAACTTAAGAGCGTATTTGCGTGCATGATCTCTAGGCGTATGTTTTTCTTTCCTTGGTTTCTTTGACGTTTTTCACTTAATACATAATCCTTATTGTGTAAATGTTGAAGATAAGTCACCTTTATATTTTTTGTTGTCGTTGCGTTATATTTTTGAGGAAATAGCTCTCTGCCTCTTTATGCACCTTTTTATTCATATTTTTCTTTTAAGTTTTGGTTTGCCTAGTGTGTTAAATGCGTTTTACCCCCTTCTTGGATGCAGCTAAGCTTATGGTGATATAGTTAGGTTACCATTCCCCTTTTTCATTCTGCTTTCTTGATCAATTGAAGGACCAAAATGGATCTGCCTTTGGGCGGGGAGGAACCAGCTATTTTGCAGTTGCATAAATGGGGCCCTTCTCATCCAAAACTCAACCTGTCAGAGTTTCGGGAAGCTTTTATTTCTCCTACGAGGCAGCTTTTATTGTTGCTTTCGTGTCAGTATGAAGCTTTGCTGCTTCCCCTGCTTACTGGTGGGTTATGATACCTTCTTTCCTTCCCTACACTAGTCTTTGATACTTCTCTGCCACCTATTTCTCTCATACATGATTGTGTATATTACTATTCAATTTTCTAGCTTTGTCTGATGTTTCTTTTGACCATATTCTGAAACATCCTATTATTTTTTAAACCTATGGACCTGTGAACGCAGAAGATTGTAGAGAAGCTTCTGAAGTGGAGAATCATTCCACCGAAAGTGTTCATCATCCATGTTCAGCTTCAGATTCAAGAAGGGATGATATACGGTGCACTTCTGGATCAGAATTAAATTTTGATGATGGTCTCCCTTTTGAAAATGAAGATAGATCTAAAAGGTACCCCTTTGTAGGTGATGTAAATTCTATTGCCTGGGGTGTTTGTGAGGATACTTATAATCAGCATAAGAATTCTTTGTTTAGAGAATTTTTATTTGTATCTGGAAACCATGGTGTGTCAGTTCATGCTTTTTGTAAACCTAATAGAAACACTGCATTATCTGGAAGTGCATCAAAGGGTGAGTTTGAGCAAGGAGGGTGGGTTCAATGGTGTCCTTCTGTGAGATTAATTCATGATAAGGAGGCAGAGAAACCTTCTATTTTGCGTTATGAAACCAATAGGAATGTTGTGGATATCAACACAGCCAATGGATATAGCGAAAGGCAGAATCATGAGTCGTCAAGAGGTATTGGTTCTAAGATATGGTTCCAATCTTTCTTCACTAAGGTTAAAGATATTGAATCTGAAGGTAAAAGATGGACTGTATTCCCTGAGAAGTCATCATTTCCTTCCTCAGCAAAGGTTGTTTCATTTCCTATTTTGAATAAGAATTTGCCTTTTATGGATTTCCTATCTGACAGTAACCCTGTGGGAAATAAAGAGTGTTTGGAGAAAATGGTTCATGATTTAGAGGGTGATACATGTGCAAATTTCAATTTGACTTTGCCTGGCCCAAGTTTTGAGTCAGATCTTTTGTCTAGTAGTTTTGGTGTTGGGATAAACAACTTGTACAAATGCTCCAGAGTGTTCTCCAGCAATTCACACAATTGTGTTGGATTTGCTTTGAGGCTGAAGGATCCTGAATTTGTCGGTGAGAGCGATGAAGAAAGAAGCATGTACAAGAATGTAGTCCTCATTTCCAGGTTAGACAGTGTGGGGATCCACTGGGTTTCCTTGGTTAAACTCGAGGAAAATAAAAAAATAGGCCCGCTGGTTGAGTGGGCAGATTTTCATTTTTGTGGTAATCTTCTTGTCTCTCTCAATTCTTCTGGCTTTGTTGTTTTTCACTCTGCAGCATCAGGTGAGTATGTTGCGCATCTAGATATTCTACAAACTTGTGGACTTAAACCTCCATTGAATTTGCGGAAGCAAGACCAGGATAAAAGTATAAAAGTTCAAAAGGTTCTTGCTGAGTCGGAGTATCAATATGATAAACCCTTTGGTGCCAGAGTGTTTAACCGGTTGATTGTTTCTTCGCATACCTCCCTGTTAGCTGCAGTTGATGAATATGGTGTAGTTTATTTGGCATCTATTGGTCACTGTCTTGTGGGTGA
Organism: Artocarpus hirsutus; assembly: GCA_946598075.1. Classification (NCBI taxonomy): domain Eukaryota; kingdom Viridiplantae; phylum Streptophyta; class Magnoliopsida; order Rosales; family Moraceae; genus Artocarpus; species Artocarpus hirsutus. The sequence continues at coordinate 16,652 of CAMOHE010050454.1, read as the reverse complement.
AGGGCATATGTATGAGAAATTGCTTCCACATTTTCAGGATCTAAGACTTGGTTTGCTGGCTGGTTGGGTGGTTGGTGGTTCCGATATAGGTTTCCAAAGGGTATATTCCAAGTTTTCTGGTAAGTATGGAAATAATGCACTGCAAAATGTCCAAGACTGGGACCTTCATGGAAAAGAGAGGCAATGCACACCATGTTTAAACGGTTTCTTTGCTGCTTCAGAGATAAGCAATCAAACACTTGATCAAAGTGAACTGAAGTCACCCCCTATGCGAAGAATCTTTCTTCCTAATTACAGAATTAATGCGGGTGATTCTATCTGTTTTTCTCCTTTTGGAATAACTCGGCTCATTAGGAAGCACAATATGATGGATCAGAATGGTTCTCAAATTAGTCATTGCAATCTTAATGCAGAGTCGGCAATTCGCGATGATAGCTGCCTGTGTACTAAGTGTGAAGTTTTTTTTTGCAAGGGAAAATATGAAGTTTTTGTTGGAGATGCAGTTGGTTGCACTTTCCAGGGGTGTTTTTACCTGGTGACAGACAATGGGCTGTCACTGGTTCTTCCCTCTGTTTCAAATTCATCAAATTTTCTACCTCTTGAATCCATGGGGTATAGGCAGTGGAGTATCAACTCAGGCATTGGATATCAAGTAAAAGACAATTTGGAAATGAGATCCAAACAGCCTTGCTCACCTTGGATTCTTGAAGTACTGGACAAGGTTCTTTTGTACGAAGGAATTGAAGAGGCAGAGCGCTTATGTTTTGAAAATGGTGAGAATAACTGGTTGTCTATGATTTCTGGCTCGTGATTGCAAAAACATTACCCTAGCAACTTTTACCAAAGTAAAAGATTTATTCATATTGGAAGTTGTTTGCAGATCAATGTTTGTTTTCGACTTTAATGCATGTTGGTGCTAATGAATTGATAATGGTCAATTGCCTGTCTGTATGCATTGTATATTGAAGTTCTTATGACATGTTTCCTGGCTGTCTTGTATATCTTGTATGTGTAAACGATTTCAATTATAGGATTAAGTTAGGGGATCTTTAGCAGCAGAAATATATTCCATTGTTCATCACAAAGTTTGATAAATAATAAATATTATGTACGATGGACTCAAGTGTATTTTTCAGTGAAAAAGCTTCTCCGAAGGAAATTTCTTTAGTATTATGCTACAAAGTGCTACTTTAGGCTTTTTAGCTGTGTCGACAATCAAACTCCTGCCTCTTTAGGAAAATTAAGGCATAGCATATAAATGAATGCATTCTTTGTAAAGGGAATAACATTTAACTGTTTCGATGACATTTGCTTTGATGATTTTATTTCAAATTTCCCCACAATTAAAATTTCTTTTGCAAGGACATGGGCCTGTAGTGCGTTTTAATGGCCAGCTCAGAATGACAAAATTTGAGGCAATTGAGAAAATGCTACGTAAAATAGTTTAGTTAAGCAAATATGCAACACTTGTGGTCTAGTAAAGAATGTGAACCTCTGTTTAAAATATAATATGATCAGTCTCTGAGCTCCAAGGTACTATGCATATAATTCTTTTCTTTTTGATGGCATTGGAGGAGTGCATTCTAGATAAATGTTTTCTCATTGTAACTATTTTTTTGTTACCAAGGTTTTTTTAATATGTCAAATTTAAACCATTGGTACATGCTTATAAATTCCTTTTAAGACTAGCATGAGATTTTTGAATGTCTGAACAAAATTTGCCCTTGTATGGTTTGTCTGTATGTTTAAACCTATTCTGAAATTGTGAGAAGTTGGTATACTTGCTGTTTACAACAAAGCTAATTGGAATATTACGTGTGGTTATAAAAGGGACTCTTACTTATCTAGAAGTATGACTTTTTGAACACTTAGGGCCTCTCCTTTAGCAATGAGTTGACTTTGACCCTTACACCAGTTCTTGGACTGCATTATTTTATTGGTAAGGTTGAGATTAATTAAGCAGAAACAATATGCAAGAAAAAAGAACTTTTACACTTTAGCTGCTATAGAGCTATTTTTTCTGCAAACCATCATTCGAATTTTCTAAACTGCTGCCACTCCTGGTTCTTATTTTGCACATGGAATTTTTCTGGAGCTGCTAGACATTAAAGAATGTCTTGATAGTTCACTGCATTCTTGACATGTCAATAACTGCCTTACAGGGTGGGACTTGAAAATATGTCGGATGCGTCGATTGCAGCTGGCATTGGAGTACTTGAAATTTGATGATATAGAGCAGTAAGTACCTGTTTGCTACAACATTATTGTTGTTTTCTCCCCTAGGTCTATTGCACTTTTTTTCCTGCGTACATGTTGTAGTATGTGTATTTCTTATACTAAACAAATCGATGAATATAAGACCTCCAAGGAAAGACACCACAGATTGTTAGAACAATGAAAATTAATATCAACTGTCCACTTGATAGCTTAAAGTTTTAGGGTACATGGTATTGGAAGTCATGCTATTGTGCACTATGGCACATGGCTGTTTTGTCCATCACGTGTTCACTATGGTTAGAAAGAAACAAACGTATATTTGAATATACAGAGGGAGAGCTTTCTGAAGTTTGGGATAGAATCAAGTATTGGGTAGCCTTATGGATTTTTCAGAGCAAAGAATTTGCTGCCCTTTTGTTTTTAGATTTACAAAGGGGTTGGGATAATCTGTTACAGTCGATTAGTCTTATTCCTGTTTTTGTTTTGGATAGAGGTTATGTTCTCTTTAGTTTTTTTTTTTTTTTTTAATTCTAGTTCTGCTTCTCTTTTCCCTTTTGTGTTGAGGACTTCTTGTCCTCTATTGTAACTTTCAATTTATTTTATCAATAAAATTTTAGTCTCCATTTTCTTATAAAAATAAAAATAAAAAAAAGTTACGCTAGTGTGGATCACCAAACCCCTACAAGTACTTATTCTTGGATCATGTGGATCACCAAACCCCTAAAAGTACTTATTCTTGGATCTTAGTTTAAATCAATTATGTGCTGAGACCTGTTATGGAGAACGGTCAAAAGGTGCTACTAGAAATGATATTTATCTGTTTGTCTCAGTGATTCCTATTAATTGCGCAGAACTGAGACCAAGTCAATGGTTAACCTCTCCGATGCTCAAATCTAAAATAATTTCATTACATTGTAGGCCATCTTTTTGCTACCTACCAAGTCCATACCTGAACAGTGTATACATGCTCAATTGTAAATTTGGTTTCATTGTTGCACAGTATGCGTTTTAGTGAGAAGTACTGACTAATAAATTTCAGTGTTCTTTTGGTAATTGACCAGATGTTTAGAAATGCTTGTTGGTGTCAATTTGGCAGAAGAAGGTATTTTGAGACTGCTTTTTGCCGCAGTTTATCTGATGCTTAACATTGGCAATGATCATGATGTTTCCGCTGCATCAAGGTGAATCTCTTTACCAATTTTCATTCCTTTTGGTGTGCCACATTAATAACTTCTTGTTTGGAGCTCACTATACCTTTTTTCGTGTTTTAGGCTTCTTTCCTTGGCTACTTGCTTTGCAACCAAAATGATCCGTAAATATGGATTGCTGCAGCATGATTCTGATGTGTATGTAGCACCGAGTCTTGGGGGCGTAGAAGTACATTCTCTTCCACCAGTCTTACATGATAAATTGCCAAATGAAGTGGGTACTTCCAGAAGGCTTAGTGAGATGGCTCATTTTTTGGGAATAATTCGAAATCTTCAATCTCATCTAAGTTTGAAATCTAAGAGGCCGGGCCAAGGACTGGTATGATGTATTATTCTTCTATTTTAGACGCCTTGCCATCCATCTTATCAAAAGAATGTTAGTCATTCTCTTTGCTTTACAGGTAGACGGAGGGGATGAATCAAGACTCATGGCTGCAGAGTTTTCACAGAATGAGTTATCTTTGGTGATGCTTCAAAATGATAGTTCTCTTCCTCTATCTGCCGTGGGCTATAATTATGCTGGAAATCTTGCTTTGACACCTATGGATCCCAAAACCCAATTGGAGGCAGAGAATATGCATGAAGTGTCTGCTCTTGTACCTCGAGAAGGACTCTTAGAAAAGAAAATTCTTTCTTTGGAAAATCCCAAGGAGATGATTGCGCGCTGGAAGGTAGATAATTTGGACCTGAAAACTGTGGTCAATGACGCTTTACTCTCTGGACGTCTCCCCTTGGCAGTTCTTCAGCTTCATCTTCATCATTCAAGAGATTTGATTGCTGAAGGAGAGCCTCATGATATTTTTGATGAAGTCCGTGACATTGGAAGAGCTATTGCATATGATCTGTTCTTGAAGGTAACTGATTAATCGTTGTTACATATAAAGCTGATCATCTTTAATAATTTTTCCTGTATTAATCTACAGGGCGAAACTGGACTTGCTGTTGTAACATTGCAAAGGCTTGGGGAAGATGTCGAAACCAGCCTCAAGCAGTTACTGTTGGGAACAGTAAGGAGATCTCTTCGTGCACAGATCTTTGAGGAGACTAAAAGATATGGTTACCTGGGACCACATGAGTGGAAGATAATAGATAGAATAACACTTATTGAGGTACCTAAACTTTATGAGTTACGTATCTTGCAATTCCATGGACTGTGATTTCGGTTGAAGCATGTATGATATCGTAGGAACTTCAAATTGACTATTCTTATACTTATCTTTTCTTTTCCTTTCAAAAGAGCCTCTACAATAGCAGCAGTTTCTGGAAAACGTTTATTGGACGCCAGAAAGGATACACTAGATTTCCAGCAAGTTCACAGTCAGCAAGGAGAAATTATTTGTACTTGTTGCATTCAAACGTGTACAACAATTTTATCATCGAGTGTGGCGAAATTGATGGAGTTGTTTTAAGTTCGTGGACTAATATCAATGAAAATCCTTCTGTTCCTGTGGTAGATGATGATAATGTTCTTGCTGGATACTGGGCTGCAGCTGCTGTCTGGTGTAATGTCTGGGACCAAAAAACCATTGATCGTGTAAGTCATCTTTTGTACAACTCTTTCACTTGTATGTCATACTTTACTTTCTGATATTTTCGAAATTTGCTTTTTATAGTTTTCTAGATTTAAAAAAAATAATGGCATGCGTGTCTTCTTACCGTGATGATTCGTTTTGTCTTGATTTTGATTGACCTTTTTAAAGTTAGACAACCAAGCAACCTGGTCAAGGGCAAGGGACATTTTTTTTTTCCTTTTTAAATTTGGTGCAGATGATTTAATGCAAGCATACGTGACATGTGGAACAAATGAGTTTTCTGGATTTCAACTGTAGCGCAATCCTTCTGCTGATATGTCTTTGAACAGTATTGCTAAGTTTGACAATTGCGTCTCATTGCCTAGCTAAATGTTCAAGTCTTCTTTAAACTAAGAAACCCTTGTTCTCGATATCAACAATCACATATAAAGGATCAATATTAACAAACAGATATAAACGGATTCATATCTCTTCCTCAGTTATAATTATTCCACGGCTTTTTTCTTTTTCTTTAACTGAACCGATATGTCGAGTAAAAGACTTTGTATTCAAGTCCTTGATAGCAAATAGCTGCTTAGCAGCTCTACAATGAGCTTTAGGCAATCTATCCTGTAAACATGCTACTGTTAATTGTGCTTGTTCATATAAAATGTTTGTTCATGTCAAAGTATAGATACTATAAGAAGTATAAACTTGGAGGACTTTCTTTGAGCATGTCTATCTATATTATGTACTGTTTACTTCAATCATATTCCTTTACTATTTCAAAGTGTTACAAAGATCTGGATTCAGGGCCCTTTTATTTATTTATTTTTATTTTATTTTTTTGTAAACAGAAACAGAATATTATAATAGTTTGTGTGTATGATATAATAGTGATATAGTGTTTTTTGTTGTTGTTGACGATCCAAAAAATTGTTGACTTAGATGTCTGCGGGTTTATGAATCTCATCTTGTACAGATAATTTTGGATCAGTCTTCAGTCATGGACGTTAACGTACTATGGGAATCACAACTAGATTACTACTTGGTCCATGGTGACTGGGAAGAAGTCTCTAAACTGTTGGACCTAATTCCTGAGCATAGCTTAGTAGATCGAAGCCTCCAAATCGGCTTGGACGGTCTGCAGCCTGCTTCAACTGTAGGGTGTGAGCTGGAATCTTCTAAGCGTAGCAATTACATATGCTCTCTTGACGAATTGGATGCTGTATGCATGGATGTTCCAAATATAAAAATTTTAAGGTTGCCACCTAATGCTATGGGCTCTACTTGGTTAAAGATGCACATGGAGGAGAAGGTTGGGAGGAAACTTATTTTTTTAAAGGAATGTTGGGAAGGCACAGAAGAGATAGTGCCTCTTCTTGCCCGTTCAGGCTTTGTTATGAGCAGATATAAGACTCTTCCAGACGATGAGTTTGTTGAGAGTTTGCCAGATCTAAAGTTCACAGATGCTGGAGCATTTGGTATTGATACGGTGCAAGCTCTTCATAGAGTGTTTGTTCATCACTGTGTGCAGTGCAACTTGCCATACCTTTTGGACCTTTATCTTAACCAACACAAATTGGCTCTAGATAATGGTTCACTTTCTTCACTACAGCATGCTCCGGTAAGTTCCTAAATTCTAGTGAGCAATACGGCATGTTTGGTATGATTGTTTATATGGAATTTTAAGGTTTAATCCATATCGTGTATTTTATATTTTGTTTTGATATTTTTATGCTTGTATTTTTTGTTTGTCACTATGCAGTATCCTTCTGAATATGCTTCCTTTGCGTCTCAAACTTAGTGTTATATGATAATGCTAGACATAGTATTGATATGATTAGTATTGTAATTTTTTTTCTTCCATGTTTTAAGTTATTCTGTCTTGTAATTTTCTTTGTCCTCAAGTTTTTTTTTTCTACAAGATAATTTATCCTCTAGCCTTTGTATTTGATTTTTTAATCAATAAAGGGAGTTTTTCTTTAAATTTTTTTTTTTAAAAAAGAACCTTTTGAATTCCATCACTCCGAAAATTTTGTTCAGACGTTCGTGGTCAATGTATTTTGTGGAGAAGATTGAAAACATAATGTGTCATGTGTCACCAGGTAGATCATATTTCTGCTTTCATCTCCGATCATAAACTCCAATTTTAAAGCTTCTGTGTGAGTATTATATTATGTAGCTAGAAATTTGGGAGATGCAAATCTTTTCAACTGCAGCTGGTTTTGCTCTGATGTTTATTATGTTTATTTTACCTTTACATTTATGTGCGAATCAAAGGAACTTGTCATACAAGGACAAAAACTGGGCTTTAGAAGATTACCTTTGTATAGATAATTGCAGTGTGAAAAATATATGGATATGCATGTGCAAACTTGTATATTTTTTGCGTCCAAACATGTTAGTGTAATAATTTGACGGATGCTGCCATGGCTAAGCATACTTGCATCTTTATAGCTGTTTTCTGCTTTTTTAAATAAAAGCATTTTGGATGCTGGTTTCTGTTCACAAGTACCAATATTAGTTCTTTTTCCCTTGCATAATATGTTGGAGTATCAGGAAAAGCTCTCTGATAGTGTCACCTAAATTTTTTAAGTCTTATTTTGTGGTGTTCATCAGTTGCTACATATAATATTTGTATCTAATTATGTGGGTTTTTTGTTTTATTGAATGTGTTTTCACAGGGAGATTGTGAATGGGCAAAATGGTTAATCTTATCTCGGGTGACGGGGCATGAGTATGATGCATCATTTTCTAATGCTCGTTCAGTAACATCTCGTGGTTTTGTTCCTACTACTAATCTTGGTGTTCTCGAGATGGATGAAATAATCTGTACTGTAGATGACATTGCAGAAGGAGGAGGAGAATTGGCTGCTTTGGCAACGCTAATGTATGCTCCTGGCCCTATTAAGAATTGCTTGAGCAGTGGTGGGGTCAAGAGGCACGTTAATTCCTCAGCCCAGTGCACACTGGAGAACCTCAAGCCCACGTTACAGAGCTTCCCTACATTGTGGCGCACATTTGTTTCAGCATGTTTTGGACAGGATACAACTTTTAGTTTTTTGGACCACAAACCAAAGAATGGTTAGCTTTAACCTAAACCTGCTACATGGATGTGTTATACTATCCCTATTACTGTTTTAATTTGTTTTATCATGGCTCCTTTTAACTGTTGCTTACATTGTACAACATGGTTCTGCAGTTTTATCGGACTATTTAAATTGGCGTGACAACATCTTCTTCTCTTCTGAACGTGATACTTCACTTCTTCAAATGCTCCCTTGCTGGTTTCCTAAGGCTGTGCGAAGATTGGTTCAGCTTTATGTCCAGGTTTTCTCTTGTTTTCTTCATGGACTTAGTTATGATAATATACTTTTTTTCACTCTTTATATAGTTAGTGTTTTGTCGTACACAGGCTAAATCAGTTATTTTATGAGTTGCTTCTTGTTAGAATATCAAACCCTTGTAAGGCCCCCTCTTAATAGCTTAAGTTTTTGGAAGAATTTGTAAACTAACGTCTTACGAGGGAAAGAGGTTTTGAGCGCACACTCCTGTAGTTGCATTCCCTAAAATTGTCATCGCGTGTTGGGCCTTTAATATGTTTTGGGCTTATAGTTAAATATCCATGTGTTGGGCCTTCCAATTAGTATATGGGCAAGTTAGACATATAGCATAATCTTACTGAAAATGTTGAAATATAGGGAAAAAAAAGAGAAAATTTTCAAGTAGAAAAAATTAAAATCATTATAGTAATTACTACGTAATTTTTTGGCATAAAATGTGAAAGCCATTATAATAATTCCTACATAATTTTATATTGAAAAAAGTGTTGATTCTATATTTCAATTAGGGTTGTTTGACACGTATATATTTACAGCTACAGTAGCTAAACTAGGAATAAAATAAAAATAAAAAAATCCCCTAATCTTAGGCTATGGTTCAAAAACTAATTCCTTAAAATCAGGGAATGCAATAACTAAATATTCTATATTACAGCACATGATTTCTTAAAATAAAAAACGTGCTTTCCCACAGTCTCCCTCAAGCTGATGAATGGATGTTATCTATTCCAAGCTTGTTAACTAAACCCTAAAAAACTAAACTAGACAGCCCCTTTGTGAATATATCCGTGAGCTGATTTTTCGTTTAGTCAAACGGAGTGCAAATCAGGCCACTATCAAGTTTCTCTTTTATAAAATGCCTGTCAACCTCTATATGCTTCGTGCAATCATGTTGTACCGGATTATGTGCAATGTTGATAGCCGACTTATTATCACAATACAATCTCATTGGACTTTCCCACTTAATCTTCAGATCTTCTAAAATTATCTTCAACCATAGGAGCTCACAGATCCCAAGTGTCATTGATTGCTTCGTGCAATCATGTTGTACCGGATTATGTGCAATGTTGATAGCCGACTTATTATCACAATACAATCTCATTGGACATTCCCACTTAATCTTCAGATCTTCTAAAATTATCTTCAACCATAGGAGCTCACAGATCCCAAGTGTCATTGATCTAAATTCTGCTTCTGCGCTTGATCTTGCAACCGCATTCTGTTTCTTGCTTCTTCATGTAACAAGGTTTCCACCCAAGAACATAAAATAACCTGGGGTTGATCTTCTATCATCCACTTGTTGGGTTTTGTTGGATTTTGTGATTCAAATACGCAGCGGAAAATTAAAAATTAATTCCCACAAAACCCTCGCAAGATCCATGCAATTCGATTAGAATGATAAGAAAGTCATAGAATCTTATTAGGATGATAAAACGGGCAAGATTCTGAAAGAGAGAGAGCAGGTTCACTCCGATGACACCCTAACTCGAGCTTTTAGTATTCGGGATCGGATTCAGACGTTATTTAAAGCAACGCCCTTTGTAGGTATCTACACGAATAGACTCTCTCTCAAGAACGAATTGGTGTGCTAGCACCCTCTCTTTTGCGTTAAATGACTATCTCTAATTTTAGGGTTTTAATGTCTTTTGCCTTTTAGAATGAGAGAACGCCTTTTATCTTCTTAATTCAACTAGAAACCCTAAAACAGATATATATATATCTATTGACTTCGAGATAGGGTCAGATTTTAACTAGGGTAAGCTGTAATTCGAATATGATTCAGAAAATCTAGATAATGTCAGATTTAATGAACCTAGACATATCTAGTACATCGAATCTGGACATTATCAGGTTCATCGAACCTAGACACGGTTAACCTAAAATTCGTTCTTGGTCTGTTCTAAGTGTGCGACCTTGTAGGTTCACATAACATTGGTAGTGAGCTTGAAATTCTGTTTTTGGCCCACAAATTATAAGCGGCCTCTAACAAGGCATTTTGATTACCCAAGTTATGCGAATGTCAATAATCCGACATAACTTAATCTACAATAAGTATTAAAGTCCTTTTATCTCTAGATACCTTGATTGAACATAAGGCATGGTTTACGTCATCCTTATACTATTCAATCATATTATTTATCGATCTTAAGTAGACTGATATTGATAACCCTTATTAATTCATTCCAGTATGGCCATATATTTTTCTTCAGTTTAACTTATCGAGGGGCCATAGATATCTTTCTCATAAAAAATAAGGGATAAATTCCTTCTTAATCACTTATATTTCTCACATGATTCATTCTATATCCAACAACAATCTATTCCATCATCCTGTTAAAAATAATATTAGATTGTGTCAAAATATAGAACTTGTCATTGTAGGAAACCATGGTGATTTCAGGTTAGAGGGCTAGGATAATAATATTGTGATGAGAATCACTTATGACAGTTATCCATGCAGTATTCTTATAGCGGGTCAATCCAATACATCATTTCTCAAATATGTATCTATGAGTTGACTTAGTATCTCATGCACATGATTAGTAAAACATAATCATCAGTCAAACTTCATACTAGTTTTCATTCATTATTATCCCAATAATAATGACTAACTAGGGATAATTTAGAATATAATTCAATTTTCACCTAAGAGTTTTACTATCAAGTCACATACTTGATGACCTTAGGTAGAATTAACTATTCATAGAATTAGAATAAAAAACAATAATGAAAATGCCTCCTTATTAATAAAATGCAAATGTAATGAAATCAATATGTGGTCATTACATAATTGGCCTAAGGCACATCACTAACACCACTGACATTGCATAATCTGTGTTAGTATAGGCTTTGAGACTCAATCTTTCTCGTCTGAACAAAATTCCCTTACCAGGGTACTGTAGGATTCTATTCACAGCCTTGAGATGAGTTTCTTTGGGATTATGCATAAACTGGCTCACCACACTAATAGCATGTGGTATGTCTGGTCTAGTGTGTGATAAATAAATCAATTTCCCAACAAGCCTATGATAATTACCTTTGTCAACAAGAGCTTCTTCTGGGACATCACCCAATTTATGATTGGGTTCTATGGGCGTGTCAACTAGCTTACATCCAAGTTTACCTGTATCTTTCGTAAGATCAATCACATACTTCTGTTAAGATATGAAGATCCCTTGCTGAGAGTGGGCTGCTTCTATGCTAAGAAAATATTTCAGTTTACCAAGCTTTTTGATCTCGAATTCTTTCACCAGGCACCTCTTTAACTTTTCAATTCCTTCCATATCATCTCCAGTCACTATTATGTCATCCACATAAACTAATAATGCTGTGACTTTTCCTGAACCTAAATGTCTCACGAACAAGGTATGATCACCTTGGCTCTGTCTGAATCCAAGGTTCAACTTAACTTTGGCAAACCTCCCAAACCAAGCTCTCGGAGATTGTTTGAGTCCATATACCATTTGCTCTTCATTTGTAGAGCCGAATCTAGAGAGGAGTTCCATATAAATTTCTTTTTCAAGATCACCATGTAAGAACATATTCTTGACATCAAATTGTTGCAATTTCCATCCAAAGTTAGCTACCAATGACAATAACACTCATCGTATTCGTTTTCGTAGCTAAAGCAAATGTTTCAAGATAGTCTATGCCATAGGTCTAAGTATAACCTTTGACAACTAGTCTCACCTTATACCTTTCAAATGAGCTATTGGACTTATATTTCACTGTAAAGACCCATTTACACCCAACTAGTTTTTTTCCTCTTGGCAACTTCACCAAATCCCAGGTTTTGTTCTTTTTTAGAGCCTCCATCTCCACCTTCATGGCATTTCTCCAATTCTCATCTCCTAGTGCCTCAGATATTTTTTTGGGAATGGCAATACTATTAAGGCTAATGAGAAAGGCCCTATGACTATGAGATAGTGTTTTGTAGGACATGAAATGGTACAAAGGGTGTTGGGTACAGGTCCCAGTTCCTTTCCTCAAAGCTATAGGGATGTCAAGATCATTTTCTTTTTGGTATTTGGCGCATTAGGATTGGGAGAAGTTGTCGGATTACTTGTTTCAATAGTCATCGGGTTTGGATCAGATGATTGTGCATGCATCGGTTGAGAGAATGGCCCTTTCTTTCTTGAATAAACCTGAAGCAGACGATCATGGTTTATTTTTTGTGCTACGGGTGTAGGAGGATCACTTTCTACTGACACAGGAATGGTAGGACGAGCAAAATCTTGCTGGGTAGGTGCAGTTGGTGTAGAAGTGGACGAGTTAGACATGAGCAGATCAAGAAGAAAAAGTCTTTATCCTTATCTTCCATGAATGTCATCTCCCCCTGAAGATAAGAATGGTGAAAGTATTGATCGTCTTCAACAAAGGTGCCATCGGCGGACATATAAAAGTTCTGTGTGGGAGGATGATAACACTTATAGCCCTTTTGAGTGGATGAGTAACCAACAAAGACACATTTGAGAGCCCTTGGATCAAGTTTGCCCCTATGTTGGGAATGTATATGAACAAAGGCAACACAACCAAATATTTTGGGAACAAGATTGTTGGTGACATTGAAGTTGGGATAGAATTTTGCAAAGATTTGTGCAAGACTCTAAAATTAAGTACCCTCGTGGGAAGTCTATTTATGATGTGAGCTACAGTTAACACGACTTCCCCCCAATAAATTTTTGGAACTTGTTGGAAAAAAAAAGGGCTCAGGTAACTGCTAAAAGATGGTCATTTTTTCATTCGGCCACTCCATTTTGTTGGGGAGTGCTAATATAAGATGATTCATGAATGATACCGTGTTGTTGAAGGAATGGAGAGGATTTGATTAAAATAATCTTTTACATTATCAGATCGAAATCGTTTAATCCCCACCCTAAATTGTATCTGGATCATATTGAAAAAATTTTGAAACACAAGACTCACATCCTATTTGTTTTTTAAAAGAAAAATCCACGTCATACGAGTATAATCCTCAATAAATGAAACAAACCAACGAGCCCCAGAAATGTTGGGTGCAGTAGAAGGCCCCTAAATATCACTGCGAATAACAATGAATGGACTAGATGTTCTTTTATAGCTTATTGGAAAAACAACACGTTTATGCTTTGTGAGTTCACACACGTCACAATGAAAGCTTTCAACTGCAATTTTATTGAACAATGAAGGAAACAAAATGATGGATGACCAAGACAAAGGTGATGAAGCCAGATCTTGTCTTTATTGGATTTAAATGACTCGGAAAGGAATGACAAAGGAAAACAATTATCAACGCTATGTTGTTCACTCGGCTCTTCAAGATGGTAAAGCCCATCTCTCTCCCTAGCA
>CAMOHE010050452.1:14006-42343 GCA_946598075.1 Artocarpus hirsutus | reverse complement strand
AGAACCAAATTCGGGTCTATATCAGATAAGATACGCGTAAAAACGTGTGAAAACGTGCGATTTTTAATTCGCGCATAGGCAGGCCAAACTTTTTCATAGGCAGGCCGAACTTGCCTGATCGGTAGGCCGAACTTTAAGTTCGGCATGATCCGCAATCGAGGGAATAAAGTTGGGCGCTTTATTCATGTAAAGATTGTTATGTTGTCTATATCCCTATTGGGAGATGGTTTGTCTTGACCATCGGAGGTGGACTCCATGAATAGAAACATTGGCACGTTGTCATAGGTGACGATGTGTTGGATCGGGACATAAAGTGAATTGATTTGGATTAATAATTCTGTCTTGGCAAATCGATTCACTTTAGACAATCATTTGTATTGCATCTTAATCCTGAGATGAATAGTGGGCCCGTTGTCTTGACTTGTGTCTTTTGATGTGCCAAAGGGTGACACCCACATCTCAATAGTGGTATGCATGTCTAACACGTGATACATGGTCGGTTGAGAGTAGCTCAGAGTAGGCGAAAGAGTTGTGTGAATAGGAGACACTGACCTTTAGAACTTAAGCTAAGGGATTCCGTTTTCTTAAAGGTTTCACCATGTAGGTGAGTTTTGTGTTTCGGTGTAAGATAGGAACTTACACCAAGGTACATCAAATCATTCAAGATTTCTCAATGTGTTGGAGTGATCGCTTATCGCCTTGATCTTCCACCAGAACTCTCACTTGTTCATGTCGTATTCCACGTGATGATGCTTCAAATGTCTGCTCGAGCCAAGCAAGATTGTCTTGATTCTTGATGTGCAAATTTAAGAAGATGCGATCTACGAAGAAGTACTAGTTTAGATTATTGATCAACAAGTGGTAGGACTATGATGCCATGAAGTTCTGTTAGTAAAAGTGGTGTGGTAGCACCACATGGCTGATGAAGCCACTTGGGAGTCGGAGTCTAATATGTGGGAGTTGTATCCACATTTGTTTTGTTTCTAAGTGATTTGTAATTTCGAGGGAGAAATTTCTTTTAGATGTGGAAAGCGATAACACCCCAAAATTAATTAAGCATGATTTGTGTATGGAATGGTGGATTATGTGCCATTACGTAATTTGAACTTAATTTAACTATTTTATGATATTTTCAAATTGATGTTGCTTTTGATTATTTTTATTTACTTTTGATTAATCAAAATTATTTTTAATTGTTATTTTGAATTTTGGAACAAAACAAATTCTCAAATGCCAACTATGTCTCTTTTTGCAAAACCGTGGATGGTATATGATTATCCCTCTACAAGGCCTCTCCCCCTCTCTATTTATCTCTCTTCCTCACTCCCTCCCTCTCATTCTCTCAGCCTGCCCTTTCTCTCTCTCCCCTTCTTTCTTCCTCTATGTTTTCCCTCTCTCCCTCCTTTCTCCTTGATTCAAAGAATCCAAGCTTTGATTCTTAGCTAGATTGGAGGTCAAGGAACGTGACTAAGCTTCTACAAACTTGTTTTAAAGCTAAAATTTAAGAAAAATTCTTTTACTTTCAAATTTTCAAATTTTGCTCAAAATTTTCTAAATTTCTTTGAAACGTTGTGATTCAAGTTTTATGAGCTTAGAAAACCTTAAATCTAAGTTAGTAGAACTCATAACATCTAGAATCTAGGTTTGGTTTGATGAAAAACGGATTTAAATCAAGTTTTTTTATTTTTCTCCATTTTTCTCATTTTTGAATTTCTTTGAAAATCTTCATACAAATCTTGTTTAAACATGTTTAAAGGTGTTTTAGTATGTTTTTCTATCACATATGAATGTTTTCTATGCCTGGAAATTGAGAAAACAAGTTGGAAATGAAGATTTAAACTCAGGTGGCCAAAGCTTGAATCTAGAAATATTTAGATTTTTCCAGTTTAGTAGGCCAAACTCAAAGTTTGGCAGGCCAGATTAATGAGTCTGGTAGGTTGGACTCATCCCTTCGGCATGCAGAACCTAGGAACAGTTCAATAGGCCGGTTTGGTTTTACTGGTAGGCCAAACTGAACAGTTCGGTAGGCCAGACCAGGGAATCCAGTGGACTGACTAGGCCTTGCAAAAATTTTTTGTTTTTGCTGTTTTAAACCCAAATTGAGATTTTAACCTTATAATATGATTTTAAAGACATAAATGGCACATTAGGACACCATGAAATAGCTTAGTCGTATAGAATAACCTAAGCTAGATATTGTGAACTTAGTTTATACTTAGGTCGTTCATGGTTCTGTGGAACTAACGTAGAGCAGGTCGAGACTACGGTGCTACGTCACGATGTAGGATATTGAGATAGGACTTTTACCCTTTCTTGATAGCCAGGTTTTTAATAATTTTGGCCTTAAAAGATTCTTTCAAAATGTTTTTAATGAATGATAAAATGTTTTAAATATTTTCAAAAGGGGCCTTTGGCCACAAAATGATTTCCTTCAAAAACGAATGCTTATAATGAATCAAATAATGAATGTAATTGAGAATACTCGGTAACAAGGGATTTAAATAATGATAATTACACGTAAGGACATGGTGCCATATCAAGAGATCGGGCGTGTAGATTGTGACCTTGGGAGTAGGTTTCAAAACCTAGCTGGGCTACTACGGTGGTGACATATATGGTTTGCCCAAGAAAGACAATAAGATTCTTTTTGAACGAGCAAAGAACCGTTTTGGTAAGAACAATTTAAATGAATTATTTGTTCATTTACTTATCTAATTTTGTTTTCTAAATACTTTTTTGAATGCAAAATTTTATTTTCAAATTAATGTTTTCTAAATTTTAGTCCTACTGAGCCTTCCACTCACATTTTCTTTATCTGTTTTAAAACCTTTCCCCTGGGTGGATTGCAGGTTAGGACCGACTGGGAGACAATAGGGCAAACACATGAGTTGTAAGAATTCTATTTAGGTTATTTCTTTATTTAAGTCAAAGCATGTATTATATAAACTTTTATCTCTTATATTGGACCGTGATTGTAATATTTTATTGTCGATATCATATGTGTACACTAATGTGGGTCTGGTAGAGTGCGGCATATGTTTGATTATCTTTAACATTTTACTTTATGAGTGACTATTTCAAAATAATAATAATTGTTTTAAAATATTTTAAACTATCACATTTTTCAAAAATAAAAATAGCTTAAATCATTTAATTGGTGTTTTTATTCAAAAATTTGCTTTAATTGACTTAATTAATCCATCACGTCGCTACCTATACTTCGGGGCATGACAGAATGCTTGAGAAAAAAATGTAGGAATGATAATAAATCTTTCTTATGATAATTAGTTTATTTCACAATGAATGGATGGGTATATATAGTATCCAAGTGCTCAACTTTAGCATGGAAACTTGAATTTTGATCAAAATGGCCATTGGAAGTAGAGTTCTAACAGATGAAAAAATAATTGTTATAAACAGTTCGACAGGGCAAACAATAGGTTTGGCAGATCAAAGTTTAAAAATTTAAAATTAGGATTCCAATCGGTCATCTAATCGGTAGGCTGATGTGACAGTTTAGCATCAACAGGCTAAAGACCAAGTTCAGTAGGCAGTCATAAGCTCTACAAAATAGAACTTAAAAACCCTCAGATCAGCAGGCCAATGCAAGGCAATTGGCAGGCCGATTTGTGTTGCCCGAAACTACCCAAGAAAAGCCTGCTTTTGCAAAAACTTGTTCTACTACCTTAAGTTTAGTTTTAACACCTTTTCACATAGTAGAACATTTAAATATTATTAACACATATATGCAAAAACTAAAAACGTTTATGAGTGCATTATGTGTATGCGTGAATTTGTGCTATTATTTGATCATATTTTCAATTAAGAATCACTCACTTATATTTGGACTAAAAACTAATATAGTCTTGTAATCATCAAGTCCATGTGACTCCACTCCTTGTTACATCCTTTCTTGAAGCTTCTTGAATGTTCTTAACTTGATTTTGCTTGACAATTAAGCTTTTCAACACTTAAGAATTTCGTTAGCTCAAAAATATATATTTGAACATATGCACAAAAATTGTATTTGTTATCATCAAAACTAGTTTAAAAATGCTTTACGAAACCTTGGAGCCAACAATCTCCCCCTTTTTTTATGAAGATAAAACAATTTTTGATTGTCTTGAAAGTTAATTCATTTTGCTCCCCCTTAATATGTGCAAAGGTTTTAAAAATTAAATTTTAAACAAAATTCAAAATCTAATCCTCAAATGAACACTCTCCCTTTTCACATAGCATGGATCAAAATAACAATAAGTAAATATCAATAACCGCCATCCTTTATGCCACATGCATAATTCAAAACAACTTCTCTAATCACAAATTGCATATAACAACTTCTTCAATCATAATCACATATCATAAATTGCATATCAATATCCAATTATCAATCACCACCAGCCTTAACTATTCAATCAAAATCTGCCCCTCAAATGAACACTCCCCTTTTTCATATAGCATGAATCAAAATAGCAATAATAAATATCAATCACCACCATCCTTTATGCCACATGCATTATTCAAAACAACTTCTCCAATCACCAATCACATATAGCAACTTCTTCAATCATAATCACATATCACAAATCGTATGTCAATATCAAATTATCAATCACCTCCAGCCTTAACTCCTTGATCAAAAATATCACATGTTCTCTCCCTTTTTGTCATCATGCAAAAAGCAAAGAAATAAACACATAACCATTGAAATTTCACATGAGCATTGATACCAAAGTAAAGAAATAAACATTGAGATTTCATATAAGCATTGTCATAAACACATAATCCTATGTCAAAACACTAAAAAGCATCTCTTAATCTATGAAAATATAAACATAAACATAAGCATAAAACATGAGCATAAAAATTTCAAGGTTGAGTAGGAGATCCTTTAACAAAATTCATTTGTCAAAGGAGTTGAAGAATCTCTTATTGACCAAGTTGTAAGTTTATGATGTTAGTCCCCATCCTTAGTTGTTACTCATATAGTTGGCGTTGATGTGTGAAGAGCTCATGTTGATGAGTATAGAGTTGTTGAAGTGTGATGGCTCTTTCCTTTTCATCTTCTCTTTGAGCCTCAATATTTGCCATTTTAGTTTTTTCTTCCTCTTGCTCACCTTGTGGAGTAGCTTGTCCGCTGACCAGCACCCATTGACCATGAACTTCTTCAAAGCCCCTCTTGCTAATGGTGAGTGCACCAAAAGCTAGATGTGGTTTGTTGTGGGTAATGTCTTTCTCATCAGTAATGCGTATATTAAAATACTTGAAAATATTTGTAAGAAGCATATCATAAGGCAACCTAGCACTTTTCTTTCCTTCAAACACATCAATCATCCATCGTACTAACAAAAGAAGTAGGTTTATCCTAGTCCCAATTAAAATGCAGTAGATGAGATGTAGGTCTAACAAATGAACTTTGTCTTTATGACTGGCCCTTAGGAGAATGCTTATGGTGATAAGTCTATGAATGAGGTGACTCCTAAGGGGTAAGGATGAGGCATTAAGGTTTTAAGGTAACCTACCATCATCATTTTCAAAAAAGACCTTAGCCATATTTTCCTTATCAAACATCCATGTCCTTACACCATGAATATCATTTCCATCTAAGGGTAGTTCCAGTATTTCGTCCAAAATTGATGGTGTTAATTCAATCTTCCTATGTTTCAACTTTACATTAATTTCCAATGGATCATAGGAAGCAGCTAAGTTTGCATAGAATCCCTTGACATGCCTAGGGTATACATCCTCCCTTATTGTCATTTTGTTTTTCCATTGCAATATAAACTAGCCAAGTCACCAAACAATGCACATTTTCCATCTATAATTTTCCTACTCGAAAAGAAATTTACAAACTTTTCATTTGAAAATTCCTTAATGGTTACCTCTTTGTTTGATGATGGCTTGTGTGCATTGGATTTTGTATGTTTTAAAGGATGAGAACCAGATTCCAGGCATTGTTAAAGCAGAACCCATGAACTTTGAAGGAAAAGATGGAGAGAAATGAAGGAGGTTGTGCATTAAAGAGGGAAAAGGAGAAAAGTAATGAAGAACTTAAAATTTTTGGAGGAAAGTGAGAGAAATTAAGAGAAACTTACAAATGTTGAATCAAAATGACAAGAAATTGCAAGATTGAGGCTTAGGCAAGGATTTTCATGTTCTTTAGGGTGAGAAATGGTGCGGAGAAAAGAGAAAATGAGGAGAAAATAGGGTTTTCTCGAGTTTAGAGATAATTATACCTTGACAGATCGACAAAGAAAACTTACCCAGTTTAGCAGGTCGATAATTCTTATCGTCAAGCTAAACTTTCTAGGTTCGGTAGATGAACCATACAAGTTGGCAGGTCAAATGCTGTAGCCAAGCTCCCTTAAGAAAAAAATTACAAAAAATTCAAATTTCAACCATTTTAAGGCATAAAAGCATTCATTAACATTCACACAACATATCTAACAATAAATTGATCATTCAAACAAATAAAACACATCATCAATGATTCAACATATGCAATTTTATAGGGTTTATTAAGCCAAATTCTCTTATAAGATGTGAGAATCGTTTTAAGGCAAGAGGTTTTGTGGAAATTTCTACCAATTGATCATTGGTGCTAATGAACTCTAAAGTGATATCCCCCTTTTATACACGGTCGAGCAAGAAGTGATGTCTAATTTCTATATAATTTATACATGAATATAAAATTGGATTTTTAAATAGATTGATTGTACTTGTACTGTCACATAGGATGGGAACATGATCATAGTTTAATCCTAGGTCTTTGAGTGTTTGTTTCATCCATAGGATTTATGTGTAACAAATAGTTGCCAATATATAGTCGGCTTGTGCAGTTGATAGCGCAACTAATGTTTGTTTCTTTTTGAACCATGAGATTAATGCAAAGCCTAGAGAGTGACAAGTTCCACTAGGTCTTTTTCTATATGTTGTGCAACTAGCCCAATTAGAATTAGAGTAACTCATCAAATCAATGCGTGTGCCTTTTGAATACCATAGTCCTAAATTCTTTGTACCACTTAAATATCTAAAAATACGCTTCACTACACTAAAATGGGATTCTTTTGGATTTGATTAGAATTTAGCACATAACCCTACATTAAACATGATGTTAGGTCTACTAGCGGTTAAATAAAGTAAGGATCCGATCATACCTCTATATTTAGTGATGTCTACTAGGTTGCCATCTTTATCCTTGTCCAATTTGATTAAAGACCTTATAGGAGTTGGCATTGGCTTTAGGTCTTCCAATTCAAAGCGTTTGAGGAGATCCTTTATATTCTTAGCTTGATTAATGAAAATACCTTCTTTGGATTGCTTAATTTAGAGTCCAAGGAAGAAATTTAATTCTCCCATCATGCTCATCTCGAATTCACAGTGCATACATTTTAAAAATTCCTCACACAAGGCGTGATTAGTAGCACCAAATATTATATCATTAACATATATTTGAACAATAATTAAGTCATCACCCTTAGTTTTAGTAAAAAGTGTAGTATTTGCTTTTCTAACACAAAAATAATTTTTGATTAAAAATTGGCTAAGTCTTACATACCAAGCTCTAAGAGCTTGCTTTAAACCATACAAAGCCTTTTTCAATTTGTAAACATGATCTGGATACTTGTGGTTTTCGAAACCTAGTGGTTATGCTACATATACTTCTTCTAAAATGTATCCATTTAAGAACGCACTTTTGACATCTATTTGATAAAGGGTGAATCTCTCATAGCATGCAAAAGCAAGTAACATTCTAATGGACTCTAGACGAGCAACCGGTGCAAATGTTTCTTCAAAATCAATTCCTTCTTGTTGATAGAAACCTTGGGCCACTAATCTAGCCTTGTTTCTTACAACAATTACTTACTCATCCCTTTTGTTTCTAAACACTCATTTAGTACCAATTACGGATTGAGAACTAGGCTTAGGAACAAGTTCTCAAACATAATTTCTTTCAAATTGAATTAACTCTTCTTGCATTGCTAAAATCCAAAATTCATCATTTTTGGAATTTTAAAACATTTTAGTTCAATTTGAGAAAGAAAAGCTAAATTATTACAAATGTTTCTAAATGATGCTCTAGTTCTCACCCCATGAGTTGGACTATCATGAGCAATTATGTCTATACTAGGATGATAAGGATGATACCTCCAATCTTTAAGCAATGGTTGTGAGGCACCTCCAACTTTTGACGATTCCTCTAAGTGTTGATCATTTTTTTGTGAAGCTTGAGGAGTTATGGAGTCTTCTTATGCATCTTTTTCTTTGTT
This sequence comes from Artocarpus hirsutus, assembly GCA_946598075.1. NCBI lineage: Eukaryota > Viridiplantae > Streptophyta > Magnoliopsida > Rosales > Moraceae > Artocarpus > Artocarpus hirsutus. Next base: position 34,073 of record CAMOHE010050452.1, on the reverse strand, counting down.
TTTGATCTCTAGGTTGTTCATTTATTTTTCCAAACATCAAGAATTCTTACTTTAGCATTGTCTCTGAAAGTGACATCTCCACCTTTCTTCTTGGTGAAGTTTGAGAATAGTGATAGGTCCCCCATCATATGCTTTGAGCATCCACTATCTAGGTGTTAAACATGATGCCTTAAGGAATAAAATGTTATAATATGTTTTGGGAGGCATTTTATTAATAAAGATTTTATTTATTATTCATATACCAAATGTTGTCCTCTTTATATTCATATTTGATAATGTATGATAAGTAAACAAAATTATGAAATTTTCGGTCTAAACCTTTAAGAATCAGGCATATGATGGACAAATTATATGAAAGACATGAATTTTAAAGGTGATGGTCTAAATCATAAGATTCATAATCTAGGGAATAAAGTTGGGCACTTTATTCATGCCAAGATTATTATATTGTCTACATCCCTAACAGGAGATCTCTTGTCTTGGTCAACGGAGTGGGACTTCGTGAGTAGAAATATTGGTACATTATCATAAGTCACAATGTATTGAATCAAGACATAAAGTTGAATTGATTTAGATTAATAATTCTGTCTGTGTAATTAATTCACTTTAGACAATCATACATGTTATTTCTTAATCTTGAAATGACTAATGGGCCGGTTTTCTTGACTTATGTCTTTTTGTGTACCAAAGGGTTGCATCTTGACTCTATGACTGTACACATACTAGTATGTTGGAGACATGACTCATGATAGTGTAGACCTGTTATTCATATTTATAGAATCCATAGCTCCATTGGTGGAGTTAATGATATTCTCTTTTATGTGTTATCCTGTAATTGGAAGGCTGGAGCGCTCAACTATTTGGATGCATAGGTGTAACTGAATGGTATATTATCTTTGGATAGTAAGCTTTCCAATAGTGAGATAACAGAATGTAAGATAAAAATAATTGGGAAGGTAAGATCGAATTTATCCTTAAACCTATTATAAATATCTTATGGGGATATGACGCATCATGATATATCATGGACACTTAGCTTATTTGGAGCTTTGTAATTTTTTATAGTTCTAGAGGATAGCTCTAAGCTTTTAGTGGAATAGCGTTAGAGTTGATAATTATAAAATATGTATCTGGGATATTATATTTTATAATTATTAGAGCTTGAACTATATAGGTCCATTAGATCCCTCTTTACGAGCTCATAATAAATCCTACAGTGATAAGGCTTGCTTTTCTAATAAATTGATGAATTATGTTAAATTATTAGGTTGGCTAAAATTCGATAGGATTAGATAATTCATGTTTATTTATCAGTTGAATTAATTTTTGTGAATTAATTCAAGATAAACATGTTGAATTATCAGGAATATTTATTTTCAATGTTATTATTCAGATATGACTATTTTGATCAGATAACTCATCTATTAGGTTATTTGAATTAAAACTGAAGCTCTATTTGCAAATCTCAAGTAGGAAATAAAAGATTCTCAGGATCATATTATTGCAAGTTCAGTAGGCTGATCTAGCAGTCTCACCTATAGATGGGGCGAGTTTGGCAGGCCGATGGATAAGTTTAGACTACCGATCTAACGATTATTTGATTACGTTTTTTAGATGTGATTTTATCAGAAGTTAATCTAGATTCAAATTTTGAGACCTTATCTAATAATAACTAACCCTAGGTCTGACTTCTATAAATAGGCAGTGAGTTTTCTTAATTATTTAGATTAGTTGAGAAGTTAAGAGTGAGTATTTTAGTTTGAGAAACTCTGAAACTCCCTGAAAGCTATTGTTCACAATCAAGAACCTTAAGTCTAGGTTTTCTCAATTGGTTGAAAGAGAGTCATTGGAGGAAGAGCTGTACAATGTGTGCCCATATACACTCTAATCATGGATAGAGAACAGCAAAGAAGACCAATTAGTTGAGGCTCTTTTGGAACGTTCTTCTCTTCACTGATTGAGGGTACTCCTCGGCATACAAAAGGTTAGTAAGATCTGATTAATTTATGTATATAGCATGTCAAACTTGTATTTTGAAAAATACTCTGATTTAAAAAATTTTAAAATTCCACTGTGTATTCATTTTCAAAAACTAGGAACCATTTTGCCTTCTCCTTCTTTAATACCTACAAAATTAGTTTAATTTTCGATCTTCGGTTCCCACATAACTTTGGGCCCATCAATGTTAGTTTTTGTACCTTTTGGAACCTAGCTTTGGTTGATTCCAAAGTGTGCACTTTACTTAATTGGACAATAAAAGGATGTGTGTCCATCTTGATTACAATAAATGCACATATATTTAGAATTAGTTGATGCTTTAACAAAATAATTTTTGAAATACTTTTAGTCAATGTGTGGTTTATATCCTAAGCTACCTTTATTAAAAACACATCTTTGTTCACCAAGCATCAATTCAAAATTCTTCTTACCCGTGGTGAATATTAAGATCATTTTTGTTAAATCATCAGCCTTTTCTTTTATTGATAAATTTTCAACAATCAAAGCATCATATTTGTCTTTCTCAATTTTCAAGGTATCTACCTCTCTTAAAAGTGTATGCATTTTTCTTTTTAAGCAAGGAGGTTTTAAGAACTTATTTCTCATAATCATCATGCAATTCATCAAATGCTTTGGATAATTCTTTTAAGTCTATTTCATAATCATTATCGGAAGAAAAACAACTACTTACCTCATCATTGTCATCACTTGCCTTGAAGCACATGTTGGCGACTTCTCTGGGACCTTCCTTATCTAAGTTATTGGACTCTAGCTCGTCCCATGTAGTTTGGAATGCTTTCTTCATCTCTTTTTTATCTATTTTCTTTTTCAATGGATAATCTGGTCTAATATGATTGGGTTTCTTACAATCATAACAAATAATATCATCTTTATTTGATTTCTCACCTTAATCATTTTTCTTTTTCATACCTTTGCTATGGTTGAACTTTTGATAGAACTTTTTGTACTTGTATTCTTTCATTGCCAATTCTTTGAAATCTTTTGGGTTGATACCTTCATCATCATTATCATCATCTTCAACATCGAGAATGGATGCTGTTAAGGCTATTCCCTTCTTTCTTTTATCTTTTTCTTCTATTTGATTTTGCTTGCGAGTTACCTCATGAGTCATAAGAGAATCGAACAATTCTTCACATGGTAGAGTTGATAGGTCCTTTGCTTCTTTTAGGGTTGTTCTCTTGACATGCCAAGAAGGAGGTAGAGATCGAATTGGCTTTCTCACTAATCCGTAAATCTTATATATATTTTAGTTATAGTCTTGTGTTTTTTCATTTTAAACATTTCATAGTCATGAAGAAGATAATTGATTTTAGTTTCCTTGACTTGATTTGTCCCTTCAAGTATGACTTGTAAAGTACGCCAAATATCTTATGCTGTAGTGCAAGAAGTAATTCTATTGAACTCATTTCTATCTAGTGCACAATATAGCATTTTTATGGCTTTAGCATTCAAAGACGATTTTTTTTTATCCTCGTTGCTATACTCTTTGGGTTCTTTTGCTACCAAAATTTTGTGTAATTCTTTCATAGGTTTAAATGGCCCATTTTCAATGATGTCTTAAAGATCATAGTCAAAGGATTGCAAGAAATTGACACCCTAGTTTTCCAATAGTTGTAACTAGTTCCATTAAAGAAGGGAGGTCTATTTGTCGATTGAACTTTCGAATTTTGAAAAATTTGAGTAGCCATGCTTAAGATTGTAAAATCTTTTTTGAAAAATCAAATCAAGCTTCCACCTCTAATACCAATTGTTATTCCAAGAATAGCTACCCAAGTGGGGGAGTGAATTAGATTTTTGAAAACTTTTTACAATTATTGAAAAATTCTAGATAAAATATGCTCATGCAATAAACACACAAACTAAGATATTGAAATAAGTAGACAAAAATTAAATTGCATTTAAGTAAGAGAATAGGGATAAGAAATGCAAACACTATTTAAAGTGGTTTGGCGAATATGCCTACGTCTATTGTCGCCGAGCAAAAACTGTCTTTTCGACACGATCACTTCTTTGTAAAATGGCCGTGACTTACCCTACCTGAGGCTCACTATACCTTCTTATAAAGTGACAATTTTAACGGACATTGTCTAACCAAAAACCCCCTAAATGATAAGGCTTGGAAACCTAATGATGGAAGTAAGATTTATATGAAGTTTGGTACACTCATAAACTAGTCACTCCAAAAGAAAATGAATGCAATGTAAGGCTTGTCTTTAGAGGTGTGAGCAATTCTCAAGGAAAATATGAAATAAACTTAGTTCAAGAGAATGTGTATGAAATGAATCTTGAGAAAACATTGTAGGAATGATATCAAATCTCCCTTATGATACTCAGTTTATTTCACAATGAATGGAGAGATATAATAGCCTCCACGTGCTCAACTTTAGCCTAGAAACTCAAATTTTGATCAAAAAGGCTATTGAAAGTAGAGTTCTCAGGGATAGAAAACTAGCCGTTATAAATAGTCTGGTAGGCCGAAAAATAGATTCAATAGCCTGAAGTTTGAAAATTTAAAATTAGGACTCCAAATAGTCATCTGATCGGCAGGACGATGTGGTAGTTTGATAGGTTGAAACTCTAGCCATTGACAGGTTGAAGGCCAAGTTAGGGAGGCTATCAGAAGCTCTACAAAACAAAAGTTAAAAACCCTCAGATCGGCAAGCCGATATAGAGAATTTGGTAGGACGATCTTGGGCCGTCGATAGGCAGACCAAAAATGGTCGATAGGCCGATCTATGCTGCCAAAAACTACCAAAGAAAATGTTCTAAAAACCTATTTTTGTAAAAACTTATTCAAGTACCTTAAGTGCAATTTTAACACCTTTTCACACAGTAGAATATTTTAATATATGAACACATATATGTAAAGATTAAAAACATTTATGAATGCATTATGTGTGTGTGTGAATTTGAGTTATTATTTGTTCATATTTTCAATTAAGAATCACTCATTTATATTTGGACTAAAAACTAATATAGTCTCCTAATCTTCAAGTCCATGTGAGTAAACTCCTTGTTACATCCTTTGTTGAAGCTTCTTGAATGTTCTTCACTTGATTTTGCTGGACACTTAAGTTTTTTAACACTTAAGAATTTCATTAGCTCAAAAATACATATTTGCACATATACACAAAAATTGTATTTGTTATCATCAAAACTAGTTTAAAAATACTTTTTGAAACCTTGGGGCTAATAGAAGAATGGTATGAAGATGGTTTATGATGGCCATAAATAGTTTGCCTATAAACCACCCATACCATAGACAAAAGAAGCATTTAATAAAAACATTGAAGAAAGACAAGCTGTAAGACCTTTGATAGGTCAACAAGTGTTTGAGATTGTGAGAAATATCAAAGTGGTTTTTGGGAAGATGAAAAATAAGAATAATAAGCCTGTGGGAGGACCTTGGAAGAAGAGATCAATTTTCTTCAAACTTCCAAATTGGAGCACTCTTTTTGTTTGCCATTGCTTGGATGTCATGCACATGGATCAGAACATTTATGAATCGATAGTGGGTACATTGCTTGACATTCCTGGCAAAACTAAAGACAGTCTCAATGCACTATTGGATCTTGTCAAAATGAATATAAAAGTTGACTTTACTCCCAACAAAGACACGCTCATACTTACTTGCCTTTCAGAAAGTATACCTTATCAAAAAAAGAGAAGAATTTGAAAGCTTGGTGTCAACGAAGGACTTGAGCTTGTTGGCATGAAGACACATGATTGTCACACTTTGATTCAACAATTGTTACGACTTGCATTGTATAAAATTCTTTCATCGAAGGTTAGATGCATTTACAAAGTTTTATTTCCTTTTCAACTCCATATGCTCCAAAGTGATAGATCCAATGAAGCTAGATAAAATACAAGCAGAGTTGGTCATGACCTTGTGCATGCTTAAGAAGTACTTTCCACCATCTTTTTTTTTTGATATTATTATTCATTTAACTGTGTACTTAGTATGCAAAGTTAGGCCGGTGTACTTTATGTAAATTTACCCTTTTGAAAGATACATGAAAATTTTGAAGGGTTATGTCAAGAACTAAAATTGGCTGGAGGCTTTGCTATGGAATTTTGCTTGGAGTACTTATCTAATATCGAAGCAATTTGTTTGCTAAGGAAGGTTAACATTGAGCCTAATGCAATGTCTTCCATTACTCCGTCATTGGTTTCTAACAAGAAATGGGTGGTCCATGCATACAGGTCCATGCACTAGTACACGCGGGAAATTAGACAACAGTTAAAAATAGTCATATAAAGGTTAGATGATAGTCATGGGAACCATTGTCTAATCGACATATGTAATATGTAGCGACATTAGACGAAGGTTATTAACCATTCTCTAATGTCGATTTGGACCAGTTTAGGTGCTAATTTCTTAGAGTAGACTACAGTTTTTTAGAAAAACCGTACGCTAATATTGACTTTAGATCATAATTTATTTTAAAAGCCATCATCTAATACCGACCCAGCCACAGAATAGCTGGCTTCGTTTTCTTAATTGCTCACAAGTGGCCATCTCTTTTTCCATTTTTTTTCATTGGCCTCACAAAACATATACAAAATTTTAATCAAAGAAAACATATACAAGACTATATAACACAACAAAAATATAAGAAAATGTACTTGTACAAAATAAGTGCTAAATAATTAGTTTTAATGTATTGTTGTACAAACACTAACCATTTTGCCATCAACTCACTCAAATGATCTTTGATATAAAAAATAGGCCTGTGAGAACTTGCACCCCCTATTGCTTATAACATCTTATATGTACCTTAGTACAAAATAGCCACATTCTTTATCTTCTTCTTGTCAGGGTACAGCCTAAAAAACATAAAAACAATTTATTAGTTTAAATAATAAGAATTTCATTTTCATTTACAACTATATTTAAAATTGAATGCTTACCTTTTTTGGTTTTAGAAATCTAGTATTTCTATGCGATGTATTAAAGATGAATTAGTAGTTGTCTTTAATTTCTACTCATTTAAGACCCTAAATATAATTCATTAAAAATATGAGCAATTAATAGATAACTTAGCTAAAAATAAAAAGTTATATAGCTAACAATAAATAAACTTACAATTGCATCATTTGCTTGAAGTCAGGCCACACTGGTTTAGTCAAGTGGATTGAACCATTAAACCCAATCTTTTTGGGGGTGAAGGAAAGCCAATATGCAATGACTCTATTGTTCTATGGTATGAAGTAATACTAGTTGGCTTCTACTTTGTCTAAAAAGTCAATGAGCAAATTCACTCGTTCTTGCATAGAAAGCTCAGTAGTGCCGGGCATATAAGAGGCAATATACGGGTTGGCAAAGCCATACAAATTGAGCAATTGGAATCTTCGGCAATATTACCATAAGAAATTGCATACCAAAAAAAAAAAATTGTTAAGATGACAACAGTAACAAGCTAAAAAAAGTAGATGTAGTTAAATACCTCACGTATGCCATGATACATGACACACTAATTTAAGTGAAGCTGGCAAACTACTCAATGTCCTTGATGGTGATATATAGGGCTCATCATCACTCTAGGTGGTGTCAGAAGGCAACATAATTGTAATTGTGATGGAAGCATTCATGGATTTTTTTGAATAGATATACAAGCGTGCCATGTTTGGAGGTAATTCTTTCAAACCTCATATTGGTTGTGTCACCTCGATTACATCCACCATCTATTGCTTCTTTTTCCCCTTCAATTTTTTAGGGGACCTCCCTTGATTGGCTCATCAATAGGACCCATGGGCTCTTTGCCAGACGATAGGGTTGGTCAGTCCGAGCATTGCTTATTGGAGTTAATGACCCTATTTGAATCCACGATGTAGGCTAAGTAACAAATCCTATGAGAGCATCATTCACGACCTTATGTTCCTTAGCCAGGAAAAGTAAAGGCGCATCCCTCATATAACAAACTTGGATTGTAATACGCACGCTAACTTCCCCAATTGACCTACAATGAATCATTGGTGTGGGGAGAGTATCCATTCATAGCCTTGCCCCACGACGATCTCAAACAATGGAGCACCACCTTCCTTGGTTGTTGATCGCAATAGAAGAAGGCAAGTTTCACCTCAACAAGACGATATGGGCTGCTTTGTAGGTGGTGTTGGTGTGATATGAGCTATGCAACTTGTTTTTGCACTTGTGTGTTGTTCTACCATAAGCGTCATATTTTCTTCCACATGGGAGGAGAAATTCCCTTGAGTTTGACTTCTCATAATTGCCTTTTATTGGACAAACTTAGCCCCCATTATTTCCACCTTTTTATGTAATTGGATCACCTCTATGTTGGACTTTGAGCTTCGAGTGGAATGAAAATATTGCTATTGCTTCATAAACTAAGATTTACCATGTACTTGTCCCGAAAGTTCAGGATTGTCCAATGCGGTGGTCAATACATCATTCATGCTCTACTATTGAAATGTGCCTTGGGAGGCTTGCTTCACATAATCATCCTATTAATCATGAAATTAATATATGTTAAAATCAACTAAAGGTTAATACAAAATTTGAAATACTAAAAGTTAAAAAGTAAAAAATTTGAAATTTGGCCACTCTCCACATCTTAGATTTTTAAAAGTTTTAGCCTTTTTTTGTCGAATGTAACTTCTAAATAACATAACAAGAAGGAGGCATAGTGGTGTTGTTTATTCTTGTCTACATTAAAAGGAAAGATTGTTTAAGTCATGTAAAGAAAATTACAAATTTTTATATAAATGAAGTAAACAAATTTTACTTATCCATTCACGCTCTGCTTTTAGATATCCCTAACGACCCGTTAAGTGCTAGAGATCATACTCAGCTCTTATCTCTTTTAATTGTTTCGACACCATCCTTTACTCCTCACTAAGTTATATCTCACAAAATCCCCCAATTGGTCTTAATAATAGAAGGTTATAATTTTTTAGCTATTTTTACAGAAAGTTTAACAACATTGGAGTCATCTTCATGGCCTTTAATGAATTTGTGCTTTATGTTGTGCCTAAAGTCTTTGGCCACCTTAGTGGTGCTTTTCATCAACTTCTTCCTCATGGTGTTGAAAATGATGAAGGATGCAACAATACCTTACCATATAGATTCTAAATTGTCCTTATTCTTCTTTTCTCTCCAATATTTTGTTGTTATTGTTGGAAAAAATAGTATGCAGCGGAATTTTAAAATTGTTATATCAGAGTATTTTTCAAAACACAAGTTTGACATTTATATGTATAAATTAACTGGATCTCACTAACCTCTGCATGCCAAAAAGCTTCTTTAATCAGTGAAGAGTAACAACGTTCTAGAAAGACGTCAACCAACTAGCCTTCTTTGCTATTCTCTATCCTTGATCAGAGTGAGTGTGGGCTCACGTCGTTCAGCTTTTCCACCAGGTGACTCTCCTTCCAACCAATTAAGAGAACCTAAAGCTACAATTTGTGATTTTTGAACAATAGCTCTCAAGTAGTTTCTAGAGTCTCACCAGCAGAGTCTCACTTTTAATCTCTCAACTGATCTAAATAATAATGAAACTTATTCTAGATTTCTATAGAGGTTGGGTCCAGTAGTCAGTCCTTATCGGATAAGGCCTCCAAAATTTGAATTAGAATCAAACTAGGATCAATATCTAATAAAATCAGCGTCTAAACATGCGATCCTTTATTCATGTGGTCGACTTGTCAATCTGTCTAATTGGCATGCTGAACTTGCCCCATCCTTAGGCTAAACTCGAGGATTGGCATGCCAAACTTGCGATAAAAATTCTAGTGAATCTTTTATTCTCCACTTGAGATTCTATAGGATAAAGTCTTAGTTTTAATTCAAATAACCCAATAGAGAAGTTATCTAATTAAAACAACTTTATCTAGATAATCTCTAGGAAAATAAATTCTTGATAATTCAATAAGTTTATCTTAAATTAATTCAAAATTAATTCAACTGATAAACATACATGAATTATCTTATCCTGATAATTCAACAAGTTTATCTTGAATTTATTTTATGACAAAATTAATTCAACTGATAAACAAATATGAATTATTTGATTTTTCTGAATTTTAGCCAATCTTAGCCAATCTGATAAACCTGACATATGTCACCAATTATTGAAAAAGTATGCTCTATCGTTATAGGATTTTTATGAGCTAGCAAAGGGGACCAATGGACCTATATAGTTCATTTCATAATTATGAAACCCAACATCCCAAATGTACATTTCATAATTATCAACTCCAACATTACTCCACTAAAAGCTCGGAGCTGTACTCTCGAACTATATAGAATTATAAAGCTCGTATAGCTAAGTCTCCATGACATATCATAATATATTGTATCCCCATCGGATTATACATAATCGGCTTAAGGACAAGTTTTGTCTTACTTTCTCAATTATTTTTATCTTATGTTCCATTATCTCACCATCGGAAAACTTAACATTTAAAGACAGTATACCATTAAGTTACACTTATGTATCCAAATGGTTGAGTGCCCTAGTTTTCTAATTATAGGATAACGCATGTAAGAGGATATCACTACTCCTAAAGAGGAGCTATGGATTCCATATCTATGAATAACAGTTTTACGATATCAAGAGTCATGCCTTCAATGTATCGACATGCGTACCACAATTAAAATGTGGATGTCACCCTCTGGTATATCAAAAGACATAAGTCAAAACAATAGGCCTACTATTCATCTTAGGATTAAGATACAATACAAATGATAGTTTGAAGAGAATCGATTTACCGAGATAGAATTATTAATCCAAATCAATTCACTTTATGTTCCTATCCAACACATTATCACGTATGACAATGTGCCAATGTTTCTATTCACAGAGTCCACCTCTGATGGTCAAGACAAACCATCTCCCAATAGGGATATAGACAACATAACAATCTTTACATGAATAAAGTGCCTAACTTTATTCCCATGATTGTAGATCTTATGATTTAGACCGTCATCTTAAGAATCGTGTCTTCCACATAATCTATCTATCATATGCTCAATTCTTAAAGGTTTAGACCAACAATCTCAAACTTTAGTTTGCTTAACATACATTCAACAAATATAAATGTAAAGAGGACAAGATTTGGTATATAAATAATAAATGAATTCTTAATTGATAAAAATGTCTCCAAAAACATATTGCATTTTTACTCCTTAGGGCATACATGTCTAATAATTTTCCACTTGCACTAAGTGAGTAAATATGACAAATCTCGTATCCCCATAGCTTCCATATTCCTATTGAAGACTCTCCTAGTAAGTGTCTTCATGAATGGATCAGCTAAATTATCCTCTGACACGATTTTGCACACCGTGACATTTCCACCCTCAATGAAGTCCTTTATCACATGATAATTCTGATCCATATGCTTACTCTTCTTGGGAAATCTTAGTTTTTTAGCATTAGCTACCGCTGTACTATTATCACAGTATAGTGATACCACCTTATCCATGCCAAGAACTATCTTAAGATCCCTAAGGAACTTATGGAGCCACACCGCTTTCAAAGCATCATTAGCTGCCACATACTCAGCCTCCATCGTTGAATCTAAAGTGCAATCTTCCTTCACACTTCTCTAGCTGATGGTGTCGTTGCCTAAAGTAAACCCAAATCCAAAAGTCGATCTCCTAGAATCCAGACAGGATTAGAAATCTGAATCAGTATATCCTAGAGGACTTAAGTCCTCATCGGAATACATAAGATACCCTTGAGTCCTTAGGTACTTGAAAATATGCTTTATCGTATCCCAGTGGTTCGGTACCGGATCCGTCTAAAATTGACTTACAATCTTGACTGCATAACAAATATCTAGTCATGTGCAAAGCATGGCATACATGAGACTACCCACTGCTGAAGCATAAGACACCTTCTTCATGTATTCTCCTTCTTCCACAAACTTTGGAGATTCTTTCTTAGAAAGAGTCATTTCGACCTAGATGGTTGCCCACCTTTCTTGGAATCCTACATTGCAAACCTCCTGAAAATTTTATCTATGTAACCGACTTGCGATAAAGCTATCATTTTGTTTTTCCTATCCTGAAAATCTAGATCCAAGAACAAAATTAGCCTTACCTAAGTCCTTTATGTCAAACTACTTGGTCAACCATAATTTGACCGATGACAATGCCCCAACGTCATTGCCAATTAGCATAATGTCATCTACATAGAGTAGTAGAAAGACCACCTTCCTATCCTTAATGTGTTTATACACACATGGTTCATTCACATTTTGTGATAACCCATAAGTCATGATCACTTGATCAAATCTTATGTTCCAAGAATGGGAAGCTTGCTTAAGTCCATATATTTACTTTAGCAGCTTATAACCTTTCCCTCTTGACCCTTGACCTTGAACCCGTCTGGTTGTTTCATATAAATGGACTCATCAAGATAGACATTTAGAAAAACTGTCTTGACATCCATCTATCAAATCTCATAGTTAAGAGTAGCAGCTATGGACAAGAGAATCCGGATGGACTTAAGCATGGCTACAGATGAAAAGGTTTCCTTGTAATCAATTCCTTTCTTTTGCATATAACCCTTAGCTATCATTCTAGCCTTAAAGGTTTTGACTTTTCCATCCGCTCCTCTTTTCCACTTGTAGATCCACTTACACCTTATGGGTTATACCCCTTCGGGAAGAACCACAAGCTCCCAAACTCGATTAGTCTCCATAGACTTCATCTCTGAGTTCATGGCCTCTATGAGAGTTTCGAATCAACATCCTCCATAGCCTTTATGTAAGTGTAAGGATCCCTATCATGTTCATCTAGTTTAACTAAGAAGGCCTCCCCATTGAACATATACCTCTCAAGTTTACGCCCGATTCTCTCACAACATCGAAGCCCCTTAGGTTGTCGTTCTGGTTCATTTGGTTTTTCTACACTGATCGGAACAGTTTCATTCGAAACCTCTAGAGTGACCGAATCACTCCTTAACTCCTCAAGCACCACTTTGCTTCAAGGCTTAAAGTCGTCCATGTAACTCTCCTCAAGGAAAGTCGCATTAGTTGAAACCATGACTTTATTTTCCTTTGGGTTATAAAAATAACCCCCTTTAGTCCCTTTTCGATATCCTAGAAACATACAAACTTCCAAACATGTTTCCAATTTATTCACATTCCTAAACAAGACATGAGCCGGGCATCCCCATATGCGAATATGGTTTAAGGATGTCTTCTTGCCCATCCATAACTCGTGAGAAGTTTTAAGAACCGATTTTGAAGGCACATTGTTCAAAATATAACATGCGGTTCGTAGTGCATATCTCCAAAAGGATAAAGGCAATGATGAATAACTCATCATGGACCTGGCCATGTCCAATAAAGTCTTATTTCTTTTCCCAGCTACGCCATTCTACAACGGAGTGCCTGGCATAGTCAAATGGGATAAAATCCCATTCTCTAGTAAGTATCCTAGAAACTCATCAAAAAAGTATTTCCACCTCGATCGGATTGAAGCACCTTTATGGGTCTACCAAATTACTTTTCCACTTCAACTCGAAACTCCCTGAACTTGTCAAAAGTTTTGCTTTTATGATGCATTAGGTACACATACCCATACCTTGAGTAATCGTCAATAAAAGTGACGAAGTACTCATACCCTCCTCGTGCCCAGATCTTCATCGGTCCGCAGACATCACTATGCACAAGTTCTAGAACCCCTTTGGCCCCATTGTCCTTAGACTCAAATGGTCTTTTGGTCATTCTACCCTCCAAACAAGATTCACATTGAGGTATAGATTTCACCTTTAGGTGACTAAAAGGTCCATCCCTTACCAACCTTTGAATCCTATTCAAGTTAATATGATCGAGGTGCAAATGCCAAAGATAAGTCTTATTAAAGTGAGAGGTTTTAAGTATTTTAGAGTTATTATCATTCATCCTAGCTTTAAGCTGTAAGTCCATCGAAGTTTTGATAAAATATAGATTACTTTTTATCCATTCAGAATAGATAAAAGATTTGTTTTTACGAATCACCACTTTATTGTTAAAAGAAACCAAATAGGAGTCTTTAAATAAACAAGCTACAAAAATTAAATTAAAAACAATCTCGCAAAATTAAAATCCTATAATTATCAAAATGTAGATGAATGTCTCCCACTGCTTCAGTTAAGACCAAGGATCCATCGCCTATCCGAAGTGTGAAGTCTTCATGAAGTAGACTTCTTGTTTCTTTGAACCCCTGTAGAGAAACACAAACATGATTAGTTGCACCGAAATCTATGACCTAAATGTCACTGGATTCCTCAACTAAACAAGTTTCCAAATACAAAAGATCACTCCTACCTCCTTTGGAAAGGAAGTCCTTACAATGCTTCTTAATGTACCCGACCTTCCCATAGAAGAAGCACTTGAGCTTCTTCAGGTTCTTCTTCTTCTTCTTCTTGCTCTTGTTTTTAGCAGGAATAAAAGACTTCCTATTTTTGCCCATTGCTTCTTTCCATTCCTAGAGTTGGGATTGGAACCCGAAGCAGCCACCAAGTTAGCCCCTCCATCAACAGAAGACTCCCTGATCAGTAGTTCGAACTCCTACAACTGTTTCATTAATTCTGTTAAGGTCATATCCCGTCTATTGCTTAAATTAAAAATAGCTCTAAAAAAAATTCCTTTGATAGAGTCTCAAAGAGTTTCAGCATCGATGTCGACTCCATTGGTTTGTGCCTCAGCAAGGTAACCCATGACCAACATCATGTGTTCCTTTACAAACGTCCCCGATCTCTGTTTACAGTTTAAGAGTTTCCAAAGTGCCCCTTGCTGCTTTGTTAGGGCTTGGCCTCCAAACATGTCTTTTAGATTATCCAAAATCTATTTAGTAGTCTCAAATCCTCTTATTGAGCCTACAACATGTTATTCATGCTGGCCATAACATAGCAGTGGGCTGATCATTTGTATCTTTCCAACGATCATATGCTTAGAATTGATTATTGGTGGAGTCTCCCATAGGCTTGAGAGGACAAGGGGTTGTCAGCATGAATTTTAGATTCTCAAAGGACAGGACGATGTCTAGGCTTCATTTCCAACCATTATAATTCTCTCTAGTTAATTGGTTTTTGTCAAGTATCGAAGATAAAGTGCATTTAGACATTTTTAATCTACAATAAGGAATCATATACCAAATATAAGCAAACATATCATAATAATTTAGTAAGATAATACAATAATGTAAATCATACAAATGTGTTTATGTGTTAAAACCTTGAAAATATCACAATCTTACAACGATAATTCCTAACTTAGAATTCAATAAGCTCCTAGAGGAGTCATGCCAAATTCAATCAAGAACACAAATCTCCTCTTGATTAATAGATGCCATCTAAGACCCTATATGATCAAGCATATATGAATAATCGTTTCTTTGGCCATTAATTTTATTAACAGAGCTCCTAGGAGAGGTTAATAATAAAATTAACATAAGTGTATAACCATCGTTTCAATATTTTATCCATGATCTATAATCACCACCTAGGGACGTACAACCATAAATCATGCTAAAATTCCTTATCCTCTTAGAGATCTAATCTGGCACATGATGAAGTCCCTTCCTAGAGGTCGGAACAACTATGTTCTTCCTATGGACCAGCGATGGAGGCCTTAGGTCTTCTCTTCGAAATCTTCTCCCACTCAATCTTTTGAAATCAAGGTTTTATTTTAAAAACATGCATGTTATCAACATACATGGCAAATTATATTATAATGCAGACAAGCAAAGCAATCAAGTAAAGCTACAAGTAAAATAATAAATAACCGTGATATTAAGGTTTCAGCCTAGAGAATAGAAAATAAAGATTACAAGAGAATAATTGAAACATATTATCAATTCTTTATCCTTGAATCATCAAGCTATATCTTTCTTCATGTAATGCCTATCTTTAAGTCTTCAATCCCGCATAGATTGAATACATTATATTTTCGGTCATATCAAATTTAATGTTTCTTAGAATTGTCCCAAAAATGAAATTAAAACTGCATTGAAAATTGCACATTTTTTGGAAAAAAATTTTGGCTCTCTACCGGCATGCCGATTTGTGTGATCGACCTGCTGGTCATGACCCACCAGCTTGCCGATCTTTTCAGATCAGCTTGTCGGACATGACAGTTTGGCCTGCCGAATTGGATAGTTTGACTTGCCACCAAAGCCACCTAATTTCTACCCCACGGACGGCCTACTGGACTTCATGTCTGGCCTGCCAATCCTATGACCATTGGCCTGTCGAACTGGAGGGTTTGGTATGCCAACCGAGCAAAGATCATCCCTTTTTAGAAAATACAATTTTTAGTGCAATTCATCAATTTTATTTTCAACAATTCAAAAAACATAAAATTAGAGACTTAGGAAATACCTAGGAACGCCTTCATCCATATTCTAGATCGGTCTTATTCGAATGATTATTTAATTCTAAAATTCTTACAAATTTAAAATTAAATAATAATTCCTAGGCAGAGATGATAGTCTACCATCTAATTACATGCAAAACCTACATACATATTCTAACCTCTAAGGAGCCATAACCGGTATGAATTAATTAATTAATTAATAATTAAAAAATAATTTAATCAACCATAATTAATTAATAAACATTTACCATATAATCCATGACAACATAAAAATATATAGAAACCTAAAATGCCAACTCTGTAAAAATTAAATTCAAGCATAGAAGAGATAAAGACAGCATAATTTCATCATATAGCATGATCACAAACTTACAAATTTATGTAAAAACTATGGCTCTGATACTAATTGTTGGAAAAAATAGTATGTAGCAGAATTTTAAAATTTTTTTATCAGAGTATTTTCTAACACACAAGTACTACATGTTATATGCATAAATTAACTAGATCTTACTAACCTTTGTATGCCAAAAAGCTTCTTTAATCAGTGAAGAGAAATAACGTTCCAAAAAGACCTTAACCAACTAGCCTCCTTTGTTATTCTATATCCTCAATCAGAGTGAGTGTGAGCTCACGTCGTTCAACTTTTCCATCAGGTGACTCTCCTTCCAACCAATTGAGAGAACCCAAAGCTACAGTTCATGATTTGTGAACAATAGCTCTCAAGCAGTTTCTAGAGTCTCATCGGCAGAGTCTCACTCTTAATCTCTCAATTGATCTAAATAATAATGAGACTCACTTTAGATTTCTCTAGAGGTTAGGCCAGGAGTCAGTCCTTATCAAATAAGGTCTCAAAAATTTGAATCAGAACCGAACTAGGATCAATATTTGATAAAATTTGTGTTTAAACATGTGATCCTTCATTCACGTTGTCGGCATAAAGATCTGTCTAACCGGCATGCCAAACTTGCCCCATCAGCAGGCCGAACCCGAGAATCAACATGCCGAACTTGCGATAAAAATTCTAGCGAATCTTTTATTCTCCACTTGAGATTCTATAGGGTAAAGTCTCAATTTTAATTCAAATAACCTAATAGAGAAGTTATCTAATTAAAACAACTTTATCTAGATAGCCTATAGAAAAATAAATTCCTAATAATTCAACAAGTTTATCTTGAATTAATTCAAAATTAATTTAACTGATTAACAAACATGAATTATCCAATTCCAATAATTTAACAAGTTTATCTTGAATTAATTTTATCACAAAATTAATTCAACCGATAAACAAATAAGATTCTATCGAATTTTAGCCAATCAAATAAATCTGACATAAGTCACCAATTATTGGAAAAGCATGCCGTATCGTTATAGGATTTTTATGAGCTAGCAAAGGGGACCAATTCGACTTATATACTGACATATTATAATGTATCGTATCCTTATAGGATTATCCACAATCAGCATGCATACCACAATTAAAATGTAGATGTCACCCTTTGGTACATCAAAAGACACAAGTTAAGACAACGAGCCCACTATTCATCTCAAGATTAAGATACAATACAAATGATTGTCTGTAGTGAATCGATTTGCCAAGATAGAATTATTAATCTAAATCAATTCACTTTATGACATGATCCAACACATCGTCACCTATGACAATGTGCCAATGTTTCTATTCGCAGAGTCTACCTCCGATGGTCAAGACAGACCATCTCCTAATAGGGATATAGACAACATAACAATCTTTACATGAATAAAGTGCCCAACTTTATTCCCTCAATTGTGGATCTTATGATTTAGACCGTCGCCTTAAGAATCATGTCTTCCGCATAATATGTCCATCAATGCCCAATTTTTAAAGGTTTGGACCGACAATCTTAGACTTTTGTTTGCTTAACATACATTCAACAAATATGAACATAAAGAGGACAAGATTTGGTATATAAATAATAAATAAATTCTTTATTAACAAAAATGTCTCCAAAAATATATCACATTTTTAGTTCTTAGGGCATACATGTTTAATAGTTATTGGGACTTGTTCCCAAACTAAAACTTCAATATAGCTTTGGAGCTCATACCCCTCTTTTCCAAGAGCTTGATCTTTTTCATCAAACTGGACTTGTATTTTTTATACCTTTTGATCTCAACTTTGACACTTTCTTCATCAAGATTGCCTTTTTTTTTTTTCCATCCACATCCAAATTAAATGTTTCCCTTTTTTAGAGCTCATAAGCATCCTTTTCTTCGGTCATTTCCACTCCATATCAATAACTTTGTTGTCCGAAATTTTGAAATATTTGTAAACAATAACACTTATAATTAAAGCAAACATATATTTAAAACTAAAAAAAACATATAATTAGAATAAAACAAACAAATAATTAAACTAATAATAATGGAAAAACTAGCATATAATTGAAACAATAACAAACATTAAATTTTCAAAACCAACGTATATATATATATATATAATCAACATATATATGAAATTAAAATATAATGATAATAAAAATGAACTATAAAACTTAAACTCATATATAAAAACCAATAATGTCAAAACTAAAACCATCACACTAATTACTAAGTCCTAATTACAATGTGTCCATTCACAAATTCTAAATATAAAAACTAAAGAAAATGTAAATACTAATTACAACAATTTCGTACAAGACTATTATTGGGGTACAATTCGAGCAGGCCTAAATTGGCCATGGTTTTTACGGCCCAATAACATCGGTCGAGCGAATCGATCAAATCGGTTCAATCTAATCGATTATTCGATTTGTTCGATGTATTTGTTTAGCTACATCAAACAGGTTATCGTTTGTCCGATTCGTCCATATCGATTCGGCGTATGTCACGTTTTGACGGTTATAACACATTATTAAGTATAGGACCAAAATATGAGGAAGTAGTAGTTTATGCAGCAAATCATCATTCGACACGTGTCCCAGTATCACAGTTATTGATGAAGCATTACTCCACTCCACCTAACGGTTAATACCACGTTTTAATTCCATAGTCTATTTATAGCGGAGAGGTAGCTTCGAAAACAGATATAGAGAAAAAAGGATACAGTTATCCAGCCAGATTATTTTCTCATCTGTTCCAACTTTCTGATAAGCATTGTAATTTGTACGCAGAAAACTTTATAGTGAACTACAGTAGACGTAGCTCTCTATTAATAGAGTGAACCACTATAAATCTGGCGTGTTCTTTCATTTTTGTTTGATTTCTTTCGTTTAATACTAATCTTGTGTATATCCAAGTAGACAGGTCCATCTAACGGCGATTTGAGGGCCCAAGTTCCCGATTACGTAATTCAAAATTTTAACAATTTAATTGTAGGAAAACCCGTCTATAATTTGGCGCCCACCGTGGGGCCTTCAAGTCATCAACTCCAAGATCTGAGGACTCAGATTCAAATGGCGGACAACATGGACAACCAGCATGCACAGGAAACAACGGTGGAAGAGACCAAAGGGACAACCCAAGATCAATGTATGGAAACCCTTGTAGCAGAGATGGAGACTCTGAATAAAACACTCTAGGAACAAGCAGCACTCGCTCAGGAACGTGACAAGGGGATGGAACAACTGAGCAGTGAAAATTTGGCTTTGAGAAGCCAAATCAGCTATCAGAACTCCTAGATGGCTTCGTAGTCGTATTACTACCCGTATTATGGATATTCAATGTTTCCAGCTACTT
>CAMOHE010050452.1:0-10294 GCA_946598075.1 Artocarpus hirsutus | reverse complement strand
CAGTTACAATTTTTAATCCACTTAATCGTTTCAGTAAATACAGTGCTTCGGTCATAATTCGAATAATTTCATTTAGCCTAATCGTTTGCGAACTTTGTTTGTTACCCGATTGATTTTATATCTATTTAAGATCAAGATCGCTGGTACACAATGACACGAAGTGTAATTCTCAGATGATTTGAAAGTATAGTTTCGAATCTTCTAAAATTTCTAACTGTTGAATCGAAAATTCTATCAAACAAAATAAAATTGTTCAAAAACAAAAAAACTCTCAAAGTTCCCCTTCAGTTGGCTAGTTATTTTCGGGCTCGGTTGCTTCAATGGTCGGTTGATCGGCGACTCCGGCAGTTGGAATCCTTGTGGCTTCGGACTCGGTAGAAAGCTCGACGGTAACATCTTTGTGGTCAGATTCGACTTCGACTACCTGATCGTCCGTCGACAACACATCCTGGAGCTCCTTTATCTCCTGGTCGATTGCATCGACGGTAAGTTTGCCTGATTTGAATTCAATCAGGGCGTCGAGTCATGCCTTGAAGGAAGAGGTACCGTAGACCTCGAGCAGCTGCTCCTTGATATCTTCGATATCCTTATCCTTCGAGGATATCTTCTCCTTGAGACCTTTATTCTCTCCTTCCAAAAGCCAAACTTTGCTCGACAGGTTCAACACCTTGCTGTTCGCCCTATTTAGCGCATCGACAGCATCGTTAAGCTCCCTCTGTTTGCTGTCCATCTGCAACTTCACCTCTTTGAGCTTTTCCCTAAGCTCTTTTACCTTCCACGCCTCCCTTTCAAGTTTATGCACTGCCTTGTTCGCAAAGAGATTGTGGAACATGAGAGCCTGCATGTTTACAAAGTTGTCACGTTAGTCACTTCGAACGAACCCATAGAATTTTGTAAAAATTGCGACTCTACCTGTCCCAATACAGCAGCCGACTCGTTGTGCAGCCATGTAAACGGTTTCCCCCCAAAGACCTCCTCGTCTTTGTTGAAGTAGAAGTTGATTGCCGCTCTCGCCGCAACTTCCCTATCTTGAAGGACGCTGGCGTCATCTGGGACATCCAACGTTTTCTCCAAAGTCGACTTTTCGACATCTCTGGCAGAAACAGGAGGCTCCTCTCCTCTCCTTTTCTTTGACGGAGGGGGTTGAATATCAAACGGTGGTGGAGGAGGCAGTTCAGACTGTTCGAACAGTAGCGTCGTCTCCTTTGGTGCTGACGATTCGCCAGCTTCAGCTCATCTTTTCTTCGGCTTCTTGTCTGCTATTTTTTTCTTCCTCATCTCGCCCAAATGAGGTAACGTTACCTTCATGGCTGATAAAGCGGCTTCTGCGAGATGAACATCTTCGTCAGACAGTGGGGTAATAAATTTGGACGGACCGTATAGCCGCTGAAGTGCACCGCGGCATACGAAGACCCAATCGACTCGTTTTGGAAATCGAATAGGAATACCTGTAGGAATGCTCTTGAAATTCTTCCAAATCAATGACTTCCCAAGTCGATCAGGTTTTGAGATTTCGGCCCAAGTCCAATCCTTTAATGCGAGCAAAGCTTGAAGTTTCGATTTAAACCTCTCGCCAATCGGAGCTGGGTGGTTTAGCTCATAATTTGCAAAAAAGAAATATACTTGAGATCAGTTGAAATTACTGTCTGAAACAGTTAAAAGGATTGAAACTCACCAATATGACCGAAAGCAAAAGGGAAAGGAGTCCGAGTAGTATGCTCGAAAGAGTCGCGGTTGATTGACATGAAGAAGTATCGTTCTTCCCAACGTCTATTTGCGTTAGCAAACTCTCCTATAAGTTGCTTCGACTGTCGATAAACAAAATAAAACCGACCTGGATTCTTACTATTTGGCTTTAGATAGTAACATCGAAGAAAGTCGTATATGTCAAAGTCTATCTTAGCCTCTTCGATTAAAACGATCAGTGCAATCAGGAGCCGAACTCCGTTCGGCATGAGCTGCGTCATAGAGATATCGAAGTGACCCACAGTCTCTAGTATAAATTCGGGGATCGGCAGTCGAAGACCAAGCTCGAACCATTTGCTGTACACGCAAAACCAGTTGTCGTTTTGAGTGTCAGCCCGTTCGCCCGGGTAAGGAAGTCGAATCTCTACCGTACGTGGGACCCCATACTTCATTCTTATCGCTTGGAGGTCCGACTCTGTGAGGACAGACTCTAGATTCTTCGTAAAAAATGATACCCCTTTGGTTGGGGATACGTACTTCCTTCTTTCGATTGAATCGACGTCTTCGATTCTCTTCGAGGGTCCAACTGGTTGGTTCCTTTTTGTCCCTTGGCTCGATGCTTCACCAATCTCGGCCCCAACCGTCCTTGTGCTCGACTCGATCAAGTTTTGCTGACGAATCATTTCATCTACTTCCCTTTCATCATCACTCGACCAAGGGTCATCTCCACCACTGGAACTCGAAGTAATGGCCACTGACTTTGACATTTATATAAAACACAATTGCTGAAAGAAATCTAGGGTTTCTAAGATCAAAAAGGACACGCGACCCTAAAACCAAAGAACTTCAAACAGTTCTTGAATACTTTACGATCTATACAGCCAAACAGCATTAGCAGTCACTGATTTTCTCAGGAAAATGTTGCGTGTTTAGCATCGAAACGCTCGGAATCGGGAGAAGAACAAGATTATGAAAGGAAAATTGCAAGAAAAAAGATGAAAAAGGAGAAAATCTTGCTTGATGAATATGAAGGAACTGAGAAAAAATGGAAGAAGACCGCCCTAGAAATCCAAGAGAGAGAAACTGAAAATCCGAAGGGGAGAGAAATGGGTTGAAGGAAAACGACAGACGCTTTATGTACCTTCCAGAGCACTATTTCGACGGTTAAGATCGCTTCAGATCAATCTGATCCAAAGGCTAGGATTGTGCGTCTTTTCGATTTCCCACTCAAACCGAGGCGGTGCCTTTTCGAATCCGACACGTACGTCAGCGTCGCAGTAGTTATTAATGAATGGCCAATGGTGTGCCGACACGTGTTGTGGTAAATTAATTGTCGCGTTTTCCCAAGGGAAAGTCATGATTCTAGCACAGGTGAAGAGACGTCCAAGTCACGTGCAGTCGATTTCAGAGTCAAATCTTCACTCCTGTAGTCTAAAACATAAGACTAAGGAGTGGGGGGCTAACTGTTGGGGTACAATTCAGGCAGGCCCAAATTGGCCATGGGCCCTCGTGGGCCAATAACATCGGTCGAGCGAATCGATCAAATCAGTTCGATCTAATCGATTATTCAATTTGTTCGGTGTATTTGTTTAGCTACATCAAACAGGTTATCGTTCGTCCGATTCGTCCGTATCGATTCGACGTATATCACGTTTTGACGGTTATAACATGTTAAGTACAGGACCAAAATATGAGAAAATAGTGGTTTCTGCAGCAAATCATCATTCGACACGTGTCCTAGTATCACAGCTATTGATGAAGCATTACTCCACTCCACCTGACGGTTAATACCACGTTTTAATTCCATAGTCTATATATAGCGGAGAGGTAGCTTCGAAAAGGGATATAGAGAAAAAGAGATACAGATACCCTGCCAGATTATTTTCTCATCTGTTCCAACTTTCTGATAAGCATTGTAATTTGTACGCAGAAAACTTTATAGTGAACTACAGTGGACGTAGCTCTTTATTAACAAAGTGAACCACTATAAATCTGGCGTGTTCTTTCATTTCTGTTTAATTTCTTTCATTTAATTCTAATCTTGTGTATATCCGAGTAGATAGGTCCATTTAACGGTGATTTGAGGGCCTAAGTTTCCGATTACGTAATTCGAAATTTCAACAATTTAATTGTAGGAAAACCTATCTATAATGGTTCAAATTAATCAATTCTTGTTTTAATTTTGAATTAATTATAAAAATCCCCCCAAACTATAGCCCTTATAACACTTTGTCTTTCAAACTTAAACGACATAACATTTATTCCTTTAAAGTATGAGTTATTAACAAAAATAACCCTTCTATTAGAATTTTAATAGAAAATTGACAAATAATTTTAATATTTAAAGTATTTTGATAATCCTTAAAATAAAAAATTCAAACTATAATAAAATTATCCTTACTAATGATTAAAAAAAAGTAAAACCATGATATCATTTGAATCCATCTTTATATATATATATATATATATATATATCAATTTTTTTAATTTTATTATATTTTTCACAACAAAAAAGTATTTTAAAATTTTAAAAGTAATATATACTAGCAAAAACTTCATAAGTATGAAAGAATTTTATTAAATACCATCCAAGTTTTATATCTCTTTGAGACATTTGTTTTATAGTTTTTGGTACATTGAATATATTTTTATTATATCTTTTTCTTCTTCGTGACCTTTAAATTTTAAAAATATTTTTTAGGTGTAAAAAAAGTTAATAAAATCTTAAAAAAGTTTCAGTATATTGAAAAAAAGAGGATTTAAATTGTATTATGGTTTTACTTTTTTTTTTTTTTTTGTCTTAATCATCTATGAAGACTATTTTATCATAGTTTTAATATTTGTAGTTATTTTTATAAATAGGTTACTAAAATATCCTTAATTTTATAGTTATTTGTAAATTTTTCATTAAAATTCTCTCAAAAAGACCTTTTAATAGTTCATACTTTAAATAAAACACATGTTATGTTTTAAAGTTTAGACAGATAAAGTGTTACAAGGGCTATAATTTAAGAAGAATTTGTGTAATTAATTCTTTAATTTAAATACAATGGCTATGATTTCTCCACTTGGCTTGCGTATTATCTTACACCTTACACTTTAATGGTCACTCAATCCAATATGTTTTCTCTTTCATAAAAACTTTTGTTACTTCAATGTTTATTTATATTTTTTTTCTTTTATTTTAACTTCCTATGTAATAAAACTTTTCATATCTTTCTAATACACAAGACCACTACACACAATAGGTGCTTAACTTTATTTTTTGAAATATAATATATTCATATTAGCTAACATTTTTATAAAATATGAAATATAATTTTTACTTTTCCTATATAAATATTAATAGTATTAAAATAATATTTATAGGTATTATGCATAATATAGAAATAAAAATTAATAAATAATATATTATATTTTACTTTGCAAAATTAATACAAAATAATTAGAAAAATAGTAGTTGAATTAAACAGCTAATTTTCTATTTAATTTACAGTGATATATAATTTTTTAAAAAAATTTATACTAAAATATTATTAACATATTAATAATTTAAGATCTTTTACATTAAAAATAATATATATATATATATATATTAAATTAAAACAAATTTACCAACAGGGGGACGTGCAAACATGAATTCTTATACTTATTCCAAACTTCAAATGACCTTTCCCATAATTTAATCAAATTTCCGTTGCTAAGCTAGTATTATCGGAGGAATTTTTATTTTTTCTGATAATTTCTACATTTTCTTCAAAATTTCCGTAAGTTTATAATTCCAAAACATCTTTTGGGTGGAAAAAAAAAAAAATTCTCCGACACGCACCATTTTTTAAAAATTTTGAGAAAAGTTTTTTTTTTTTACACCCAAAGTGTATTTTGGGACTTCAGAAATTATGAAATTTTGGTGAAAATTCCATAAATATCAGAGGAATTTTTATATTCTCTGTTGAAGAACTTTGAAAATGTTATTTGCACCAAAACGAGAAAAAGTAATGACATATGAAATTCTCTTTCTAAATAAATTTTTGTATCATTTATTTAGAAAGGGAATGGGATCGCTCAACATATTTTCATATCATCAACATGCCATGTTATCCTGAAGATTGCAAACTCGAAAAGCCAATGGGATCGCTACAGCTGATCAGTGTTAAGCTAAACTAGGATGCAACATCTTTTCATTATCAGGATTATTGAGACCCAACAAGAAAATAATCAAAGGAATTTCAAAGAACAAAAATAAGAAGTTAACCTTGAAAAAAGTTTACATTTAGCGAAAAATAAAATCACATTAAAAACATACCGCTCCAGGCTCTCACAAAATAGTCCGAGAGAGGCGAAATGTTAATAGAAGACTTACAAGGTCAGCTAATATCAGTAGACCTATATAAGGCCTTCTAAGCCCCATCTGGCTGGACAAAGGGGTTAGCAATCTCATCTGTACCATCAGTTGGAGACACAAGCATGACAGCGGTTCCCCTGCAGACCTGCAGTATTAAAATATCATCACAACTCGTAAGCAATGTAGATGCCCAATCTTGACGAGCAATTGAATTAACAGATGAACACAAGTAGAATACATACTATAAGACCAAGGCGCCTAGTCTGATCAGTAGTCTTCAATGGATCATCTGGGTCTGAAACAACGAGAAATTTCCACGTTAACATGGAAGCTCCTACCATAAGAAGTTCTATCATTTACCATGAAAACTTGAAATAAAAAAAAATCCCTGAAATTAGATAAAAGTCAACGGAAGCCTAAAATTACGAATCTAAAAGTGTCAACTCAAGAAAAAGCAAACTCTAAATTGTCGTATGGATTGTTCAAAACTAAATTTGGAAGAAGCCAACCATGTTAATACTAGAAAGCTTAACATTTGTAGAGTAGGCAGGTTCAAATTGCTGTTCAGCAGATTATTTCACAACCAAAATCGGATAAATTATCCAAGGTGAGTAATGATGTCTACCCTACATGGAATACGCACTCTTTGGCATATTTGGCCCCATGAAAAGGAACATGTTTGTAGAGCGTATTTGCGGCAGTTTGATTGCAACAATCATATAACACAAACAAATACACAACTCGCATGAACTAAACGAAATATAAGCGTAGCAGAAGTGCCATAGGGCCTTTTTAGAAGGGCTTCCTAGAAGCTTCTTTGGGCTTCCTAAGTCCAAAAGCTGCTTCTAGAAGTGTTTGGATGATTTGTCAAAAGTCCTTTAACTGTCCAAAGGAGCTTCTACTCAAAACCACAAAATTTGGCTTCTCAAAAAAAAAAAAAAAAAAAGAACAATTATGAAATAGACTTTTAAATTTGTAACAAAGTCTTTATAAGACATAATAAACTTCAATATATAACATTTTGATTACTTGCTAAACGCTAATAAAACCATTTTGATCAATTTAAGCTCTTTTAAAAATACGAATCCAAACACTCATTGAAAAGCCGCTTCTCTTCTCCTACTACTTAAAAGCACAAACAAAAGCTCTGCCAAACAGGCCCATAGTTATAAACACCACCACTATTAAATACAGAGTCGCACCAATATGCTCTGAAGTACTTACCTCTAAGAAACTCTACTGCTTCGTCTAAAACAAGGTTCAATAGCTGATCATATCCTTTTAGAGTCCCCGTCACTGTAACCAAATCACACGCAAAAGAATATATAATCACATCTTCAAAATGAAAATGTGAAGAATTTATCTCATGTAACTTAAGAACAAACAAAAAGGATATAATCATATGCAACACAACATTCTCCCCTTTCTTGACCGTTAAATGACTATATCTATGGTGGGATTGGAAGCAAAAGAAGCACAATAAGCAGAAACATCTTTGCCGAGTATGTAGCAGCAGCCTTGTTGGTGTTGGTGCATAAGCCAAACAAAATTCACTTCCTAATACAAGGAAACAACTAAAAGCATGACCATCTACACTCTCTAGCAATTGGGTTTCGTCTCAAAAAAAAAAAAATGTCTCTAACAAAATGTTTAGTCTAAGGTTTTTTTTCTCTTTTTTGGCCCTGGGACACCCTAAACTTATTAGCGTTTGGCAACTTGAATCCGAACTTTCAGTTTTGGAAAATGGAACCCTAAATTTGAAAATCTGTCGTGCAAATTGCACCCACAACTTTTAGTGGGTTGGCACGTTGGGCCCTTATTTTTTTAACTTTGGCATTTGGGACCTAATTACCATCAGCATCAACGAGACTTGTCAAATTTAAGCTCCTAAATGTCTAGATACTAAATAGCGAAAAGCTCAGGTTGCATTGGTGCAATTTACCCTAAATCTAATTACCAATTCCATTCAGTACCCAAAAAAGCCCATAATCAGTAATCCAAAACTCCAGCTAGGAGAAGTAGCATTGTTTAACAGCAAATTGGCACAAGCTTTTGTAGTTCTTTAACATAAACCAGGAATTCTGAAAACACTGACCTTGTCTACCACCAGTGAGCTTCACTTGAACACCTTTGTCCACGAACTTGGCAAGGTCCAAAACTGTTTCCTTCCTACCTGACTGGGACACAAATTTACAATAAAACCAACATATAAAAGCCTCTTACCACCCATATTAAGCAAACTAACTGAGATCAATTAATATTTTTTTTTTTTTTTTGCTTAAATGGTACGAAATTCAAAACTCACCATATTCTTTGGGGTTTCAGCTCCTTTTACTGATCTTAACGCTAAGACAACGAAACCCCTCCACTGGGTTATATTCCCAGAATCCCAAAACCCTAAAAGCTCCAAAGAAAAAGTAAATAAATAAATAAAACAATGAACTGAAGATGTAATCCTAGTCAGATAAAGTGAACCGAAATGAAAAATAAATAAATAAATAGAAAAATCGGCGAAATTTTATTTATTTGAAAAACAAACAAGCCGACCTTACGCTATAAATTGTCAACATTAATCCAGTAAATAAAAAACAACCAGCAACAAATTCGAGCAATTATCGAACAGGAAAAACAAAAACTTACAATTTCAGCTTGAGCAGGGACAGAAGCGCAGAGAAGGAAGCTCCAGCACCGGCGCGCCTGAGCTGGCGTTGGTCGGAATCGCGTGGAAGGCGTTTGAGTGAGAGAGTGTGAAGAAAAAGTGAAAATGAAAGTGAGGAAAAGAGAATCGGAACCTCACGGAGAGATGGACCAGAATTAAATGACGAAAATAACCCTATAATAACCTCATTGGAAATTGGTGGAAAAAACAAGTTTATTATTATTTTTTTTCAAAGAAAAGGTTGTTGGTGCGTTGCAACTCTTTAGCCTAGATGTGGTTGAAACTAAATTTACATGGGTTTGACGTAGTTAAGTTTTTAGTTTTAAATATTATAATATTCAAAAGATTTATAATGTAGTAATTTTTTATTTATTGTAGTATATAAAAATTTTATACTATTTATTAATTAAAAAGTTAGTTCGAACCAATTTTGTTAAAAACTTTATTAGTGTAATTTACTATATTAAACTACTAATGTATTTGAGAGCATTGGTTGAAAACAATTTTGATTAAAAATACTGTAACATACTTTTTCTTTACACGGTAACATATAAGAGTTTTACACTTTAGCAATTAAAAGTTTTGGTTCTAACTTATATTACCAAACATCACATACAAATTTATAGTTTAAACTATATTATCAAATCGATTAATATTCAAACTTTTAATTTTGAGAAATTAATAAGTTTTATTTTTTCAAACACTAAAATTAACAAAGTATTTTTGAAATCTCATGAAAGATAACCACGTACATATAGTAATTAAAATTTTTACTGAGACAGTGGCATTAAATGTGAAATATGTTTAGTTGTAATACATTGAGGATATCATATTTTGTGGAGGTTTAAACTAACGGTTAGAAAAAAAAAAAAAAGTTTTAACTACAATTTACAATTTAAATTTGTATTTGATAAGTTTATTAAATGTTAGTATCACAATGGTCAAAATAAACAAAATAGATTAAAATTTTAAATTTAAAAATTTAGGGGCTAAGGGCTTTTAACAAGTGAATAATAAACAGAAAAAGGGACTAAAATTATATTGCATTGATAAAGTAAGCCAGCCTAGCCGACCCTACGCTATGATCAAGCGGTCTCGCTTTCCCCGTCTCCAAACAAACCCCAGAAAAGAGAAGATAGAGAGAGAGGGATTTGGATTCCTTAGGGCAAAAAGCGAACTCCAGATTGAATTGGACGTTCTGTGATCAAATCGATAGTTGGTCAGGTTGGTCTACATTCGCCTTTCCCCCCTAATATCGCTCTAATAATCCCTTTTCTCTGCGGTTTTCGTCTTTATTGAGACTGGGGATTCGCAAGGAACGATCTTGGTTGTTCTATTTGTGTTTGAATCGCATGATTAAACTAGCACCTTAGAAGTTGCGAAGTTTCAAAGCTTGATTTAACTATGAGATGCTAATAAATGTCAATTTTTGTGTGTCTGTGTGTTTTTTTTTTTCAACTATGATTTGTTGTGGTTGGGATTAGGCTATCTTTTCTACCTACGAATTATGATTACAGCCTGTTGGGTTTCGGGTTCGGTTGTGATAATTATTAATTAGAATTCATCGATTTAGATGTGGGTCGTTTTTCTCGGGGGATTAGTAT
>CAMOHE010050451.1:0-46023 GCA_946598075.1 Artocarpus hirsutus | reverse complement strand
TTACATTTTATGGCACTATATATGCTCTCGTCTAATTATTTTTTTTATTTTGTTGAAACTCTCGTATAATTAATTATAAGTAATTTTATAACTTTAAAATAAATTAAATTAAATTGGTATTTTGTTTTAATTTTGAATCAAAAAATTA
This sequence comes from Artocarpus hirsutus, assembly GCA_946598075.1. Lineage (NCBI taxonomy): Eukaryota > Viridiplantae > Streptophyta > Magnoliopsida > Rosales > Moraceae > Artocarpus > Artocarpus hirsutus. The sequence continues at coordinate 45,875 of CAMOHE010050451.1, read as the reverse complement.
GTTTTAACTGCTCTTGTCAAACATAACGACATGAAAATGTTGAGTTTCCATCAAGAGATGAGCTTCGTGCCTGGTTAAATCTTACGACGAAATCTTTTTGCAATATTACAAAAAAAAAAAAAATTTGTTGTACAATGTGTTGCTTAATATTAAAATTTAAAGGAAAGGTAAAATTTAATTCTCAAATTTAATTCCATGACATTAAGCAAACTACAATTCTTCTAAAACTACAACAAAACAAAACAAGCTTCTTATAAGATTCTTCTAGCCTGAAAACAAAAAATAAAACATAAAAAAGCTTGTTATATGAGTGTAAGATTGATTTGAGTTTAGATCTATTAATTTTCTACTAAAAGTTACTAAGAGGTAGTTTTCCAAGATCTTAAATACACGAACAATTGGTTCAAAATTAATTATATAAATGTGTTAATTCTGTTATGAGTCAAGTAATTAAAACCCCTCTTTTGAAAACATTAGTGCAATATCATCAATTAATTAAAAGAAGTATAACATAGATTAGAGAAAAAAAGAAAAAAAACACATGGGCATGCTGAATTTTAGCATAGAATTAATTGCACGATTGATATTTAAAAAAGAAAAAAGAGCAAGAAAATTTTAAATTAATAATTCGTTGGAGGGGTATTATATATTCTACTAAACTGTGTTAATAGATTAGAGAAAAAAAAAAGAGAAGAGAAAAAAAACATAGACTTAACTGCATGGTTAAAAGGGTGTTTAACTAAGAGTAGTGTGAACCACAAACTCAATCATAAACAGTATAAAGCTCTCACATACTACAGTAAAAATAAAATTGTTATAGTATAAAGCTCTCACAAGCTACAATAAGAAAAGATTTCCACTAATAATTTTCACTACTAGCCAAACATCTTATAATATTTAAAAAAGAAAAAAGAGAGAAAATTTTAAGCTAATAATTAGTTCGAGGAGTATTACAGTATTCTACTAAGCTGAGTTAATAGATCAAAGGAAAAAAAAGAAAGAAAAAAACACATTGAATGCTGAATTTTGGCATAGACTTAATTGCACGATGAATATTTAAAAAAAAAAAGATAGATACAATTTTAAACTAATAATTAGTTCGAGGGTATTATAATATTCGACTAAACTGAGTTATAATGTCATTTCATAAAGTAGGAGGCCATGTTCAAGAAAACTCTAGTTATTAATAGATTAAAAGAAAAAAAAAAAAGGACATTTTTTTTCAATGTCCTTTTATATCTATTATGACTCAATATCTAATTAATACTAACATACTATAAATATTTTTATTTTTAAGTTTAAATGTATTATAAATAGACGGGTCATATCGTGCCATGTCAACACGTTTACGGCCCGTTTAATTAAACGTGTTAAGACGTGTTTAGCGTGTTAGCACGAATCCAGCCCGTTTATTTTCGTGTTATTCGTGTCAACCCATTTATAGCACAATTAATAAACGTGTGGTCCAAACCTGTTTATCTCTTGTCGTTTTCGTATCGTGTCATCGTGCCGTGTCCGAAATTGCCGGTCCTAATCCAAACCATCTAAAAATTAAAATAAAAAAAAAAAACCTTACGGTTTTGGTTTGGTTTTGATTTAGATTGGACGGTTTGGACAGGTTGAAGAATCTTTTGAACACTCTTAGTTCAACACGTGCTTACTTTTGTAAAAATGGTGTGTATGAAGCATAAACAGAGGAATTGGTTTCAGTGTCAATTACTGATGAATAGAGTACATAAGATATAGCCATACACAATAATCAATCAGTGCTATTTCTACTCCCAAAAATATGTGATCCACATATAGTGGAATCTGACTAACACTAACTTCGGACGCGAAACGCGAACAAGTGTCAATATTAATAGGATAAAGTAGTCACGTGTATAAAATGAATGTAAAATGACAATAAAAGACATTTACCCAGGTAGCTAGCTTGATTATTCCATATTAAAAAAAAAAGGAAAAAAAAGTGCTTGATTATCATATACACAGATATGGAGGACCAGTTTTACTTCTTTCCCTCACGCCAAGATTTTTTTTTTTTGTCTTTTACTTTTTTTCTGTAAAAAGAAAATAAAGAAAGATGCTCCCGCTTATATGCCTCGCAAATCACTTTAAATAGCTTTAAGTTTCTTTGCTTTAATCTTTATTTTATTCTTTGCCTCCAAAATTGTTAAGAATTGAAATCTTTAGAACGGAAAAGAAAAGAACAACTAAGATCGATAAGTACTTGAATCCTTGTAGCAGTAAAACTAAAGAATTGAGTCCTTGTACCAATAAAACTATGTCATTTCTAGTAAGTCATTTTCCATGGAGAATTTAAGAAAGAATAAGGGGAATATCAATCCGATCGAAATGCGTAAATAGAAGTACATCGATCAACGTGTGCCCTCAACTTTTTACTTCAATTCTATGTTTGGTTGATTAAGTTGTCCCCCAAGATCTTTTAATCTTTTTTTTTTCCTCCAAATTGCTCTTGAAAATGATATGTAGTTTATATATATATATATATATATACCCTTAAAAAATTTTAAACCATTCCTCAATGTATCATTTTCACAATTATGATTTTGTTAATTTTTTGTAACTGATCATTCCGTTGAAATTTCGTAAATGAGTCCATTTTCTTTTAAAAACCTTATACTTTTTTTTTTCAAGGGAAATGTGAACTGATATTACTGAAAGGTTAAATCAGCCATAGTTTAAGGGCTACAAATACCGGTACAACCCCAATACCTCATTCAATCAGATTATAATCAAACACAAAATTTGCCGACAGGATCCTATTTCTAGAATGAGAAACATGCCAGCAAGAAACATTAGAGGTGTATAAAGACATCTTACCATCTTTTAAAATAAAATAATTATCCGACAGAACATGAGAAACACAATGACTGATCGCAGTTACCACATTCGCTACATGGCAAGTAAGTTCTAGACCTTCCCTCATCAGTGGCGTGGTCAAGATTTCGAGTTAGGGGCCGTGTTTTTTTTTTTTTTTTCAATCACAATTATTCTAACATGTATCAAGAAAAGCATACACACTTAGCATGTCATTTTTTAGTCTTTTATTATTTTTAATTTGTGGTTTATAATTAAATTATGGATGTTATATTACACAATGACAATAGTAAAATAAATGATACAAGTATTTATATTAAAAACACCCATTCAAATAATATATAGAGAGTTTACAAACATAATATGGATACGTTTTGAGAGCACGAAATACTCCGTATAAGCAGCTATCCTAACCATGTATGCATGGAGATTACAGAAGCATTAATAAAAAAGATCAAACCTTAAATGAAATGTGTTTCAAGAGTACTAGTTATTCCGTAATATCAGTCATCTCGACATGAGATTCATTGAATCGAAATGTTTTAACAACAGCATGTCACAATAAAAAATACAAGATGTGGAGCATAGTGGTTATTCAGGACACAAGAAATACAGATGAACATGCTGTGAGTAAAACCAAAAGATTACAAGTAGAGGTTTAAATCCAGTGGTCGCTTCCTGCTTTCTTTCTTCTAATCAACCTTAGACGTTGCTGTGTTGGACTCTAGATGAATGACTTGAATTTTGTCAAGTAGGTCTTTAGCTATTGAAGTAGTAACAAAGATTTGTCTCTCTGACTCTATAATAAAGTTTTGTTTCACAACGTAATCCAAAAACTTTAAAAGACCATCATAAAAACCATTTACATGCAAAAGACCTACGGGTTTAGATTGAATACCTAATAGATTCCTACTAGCAACTATGAATAACTCTTCAAGAGTGCCTAAACTACCAGGTAATGCAATGAACGCATCAGAGTTATAGATCATATTTTCAAGATGCTTAGAGATGTCTAAAACTCTCTCTTCCTTACCTATTAGGAGATGAGGTATAATCTCTACAACATAGCTACCCGTAGAATGTGCTGCTGTTGCTCGATTCTCTATTAACCGTAAGCTACCTCCTCCATAAATCAGGTTAATCTTTCTACGTGCGAAGACTTGTCCTAAGTGTTCCATGGCTTCTAAGCAGACTTTACCATTACTAGGATTGGAACTATAGAAGACACAATTGGTTTCAATTTTCTTAGATGAATGAGAGGAAGACATGTTTGGTTTCTATGATAGACTAAACTTTTTTTACTATTTGATTTTTTTGGGTTTTTGTTTTTATGTCCGCTCTGCCTAAAACACCGAGTTTTGAATGAGATTTTAAGAAGATAAAATTGCTAAAGGACTAAGGAATTGTGACAGGTAGATAGTGGTAGGTTACTTTAGAATCAAAACAAAATATGTGTTAGTAAGGAAAGAAGATATAATATGATATGATATTATACAGATGGAAAGTAAGAAAATAAGATAGGGACATGTTAGAAAAAGTCAGACCAAATCTGAACAAATTTAAAAAAATAAATACGCAATCCAATTAACTTTTGAGAAATAGTACTCGGACTACATAACTTTTGACAATTGAAAACCAAATAATAAAAGACACTCTGATATGATTGTACAGCTTTTTGACAAATGAGCACCAAATCTAAAAAACTATCATAAATTTTTGAAAGGTATGGCGTTCTTAATTGTACACTTTTTTGACAATATACAAACAAACAAACAGGGTCTAAAAACAAATTAACATTTTTTAAATAAAACAAAGACTAATGTTTAACACTACTGTAATGAAAAATGAAAACAATTTATTATTTGACACATACTGTGATAATCTAAAACAAATAAACACCCAAAACACAATACATTTTTTAGTAGAAACACTCAAATGACCTCTATGGATTAAAAATGTGATTCTTGATTAAAGTAGACTTGTTATTCATAGATATGGAATCCATAGCTCTTTTGTAGAATTAATGACATTCTTTGAGAGGTATTATTATGTAATTTGAAAATTACAGCACTCAACCAGCTAGATACATATGTGTAAATGAATGATATATTATTTATGGATAATAAGTATTCCAATGGTGAGATAGGTAAAACATAATTTATCCTTAAGTCAATTATAAATATACTATATAGATATCATACATTATGATATGCATAGATGATAAGCTTATTGAAGCTTCGTAATTTTATATAGTTCGAGAGTGAAATTCTAAGCTTTTATTGAAATAGCGCTAAAGTTGATAATTATAAAATATATGTATCTAGGATATAGTATTTTATAATTATAATAGCTTCATCTATATATGTTCATCAAGTCCTCGTTGCTAGCTCACAATATTTCCAGTAATGATACGACATATTTTCCCAAATATTAGTAACTTATGTTAATTCTTAGGTTGGCTTAAATTTGATTGATTGAAATTTAATAATTCATGTTAATATATGTAATGACTGAGAAAATTTCATTAATAAAACCTAATATTTAATTGGGTTTAATTAATGAATTTACTCTTAAAATGTAGATTTTTGTAAAAATTGTAATTTTTGTAAAAAATTACAATAAAGTATGAATGAGCGGTATTGATTGCAAATTTTATGGCAAATGTGATGCAATATTGGATATGGTAAAATACATATTTTATAAGTTTAATTACTCAGAAATTTGTAAATAATATCCCTAAAATGAATTTTATATCACGATTAATTGTAAAATTGTGATATAAGCGAATGAGAAATTAGAATGTAAATAGGACATAGAAATTGTCCAAACCATAACCCGAGGTAAAAAGGAGGCCAAGCAGTATAAGTATACTGCTAAATGAAAATACAAATACGAAAAATGTCATATTTGGCCTTCAAGAGTGAACGAAAGGTAAGTCAAATATTTTTATACAGTCTAAGGATAGGATGTACATTGATTTGACCATGGTAGTGTAAAAAAAATATTGTGTAATGAAAAATTACACTGTATAAATTTTTGGGCCTCATAAAGTGGACATCCAACTGAATTTTATTGAGCCACCAAGCCAAGAAATGTGGCCTAATAGCATGCCGCCACCTAGGGTATCCTTATGGACGACCATGAGTCATCAAAATGGGATAAGGAAACATTTATTGCACAATTATAAAAAAAATTTCATTTTCTTCTTCCTCCCATATTCGACAGCCATAGCTAGACCTCTCAAAAAAATTTCTCAGCCCCACACTTTGCAAAAATAACCCCAAACAAGTTTTAGAAGAAAAGCCCAAGGACTTTTCACAAGTTCTAAGGAAAAATCCCAAACTTTTTAGCAAGTTTTCAAGGGATTTTTCATGGGTTAAGAGGGAAATTAATTCATGGTGTTTTTGCATGAAAATGAAGCCTAGGAAGGAGTTCAAGGAGCCTTGGAAGGTTAGAAATCAAAAGAGTGTTATTTGGGTAAGTTTTGAAATTTTGTAATTTTTGTTTTGATTTTTATTCTTTTGAACCTATGTGGGTTCTTGAGCATGTCTTTGATGAAATTTCATAGATATGTGGTGTATGGCATGTTGAAGTTGTGAAATTTTGGTTTATGGTGCAAAAGCAAAATTATAGTTTTTGCAAAAAAGTGTTATTTTTGTAATTTTGATGTTAGTCTTAGCAAAAGTGATGTTTGAGCATGAGAATGATTTAAACAAAGGATGAAACGGTTTTTGCAGGGATAGATATGCAATTTTGAAATGGATTTTTACAAAAAGCCCTAAGGACTAAATTGTAATAAAAAGTTTTTTCTCGGCAGAATTGAAAAATGGCCAAAAAGGCCCCTGTATAGTGTGATTTTCACAAAAGTTAAAACATGAAAGTTGTAGATCTCGATAAAACTATTAGACATTATGAACAGTTCATCAAAAATTTCGATCGATTGTGAGATTTTTATTTTTTAAAGAAATTGTGAAAATTGTGAAAATTTTTTAAAAAGGAGCAAAAACGTCATTTCTTAAAGGATTTTGAATATGATAATTTGAGCAAAAATAATCCTTGAGAAAAATAAAAAATTTTGGTTTAAAAAGGACAATCTTACCCTCGGGGGTAAAATTGTCAAAGTTTTCAATTAAGTAGCTAAAGTGTAAAATTTTACAGAAATAGTATACCGTGAGGAATTAATGTAATCCAACCCATTAGAGTATTATTTTGAAATGAGTACAAGATTATTTCTATTGGAAGAGCGAACATGAGCTCGGGAGGTTAGTCGGCCCGCTAGGGGCAAAGTCGTCATTTTTCCCTAAGTGAAAAAAACTGAATCGTTTTCAAAATGACCCCAAGAGGAAAAAAGACTGATTAGAAAGAATTATGTTCTTCATTAAGGGTAATGGTATGGAATAAGATAAGAATAAGGGAACTAGTGGTTGTAGAGTTGTATACGGTTATGTAACTCGACTAATTAAGTAACGAACGTTTTGTAACAAAACGTAGTGGAATTGACTGATAGTTTTGTAATTGGCCAACAGGATCCTAGGAGTCTAGGAGAAAGGAGACTGGAGTTGATTTTGTGGTATTCAAAAACAAGTAAGTACCCTTCCCACTTACAGTATGAAAATATAGGTATAGAATGTATGTACATATACACCTGAGTATATATTAAGGTGTAAACTTGTGTGTTTGCTAGGAAATAAATGCCTAGGGGTATAGTATGGATACCTATGAGTATACAATTAAAATACCTGAGTGTATAATATGTTATGTATTGGTATGTACAATATATTACGTACCTGTGTGTACAATGATGAATACCTGTGTGCATAGAATGTTACGTACCTGTGTATACAATGATGAATACCTGTGTGCATATAAAGTAGGTACCTGTGTGTTATGCTATACAAAAGAATTTATATTTTGAGTACAACATGTGATTGCCATTTCATGCATGGTATGTCAACCATAATAAATGAACTGGTAAATATATCACCAGAATTTAAGAAAAGTGTCGTATCAACTCCTAACTCAAGACGAGTTTAAAGGAAAAAGTTTGGTCATGGTGTTATGTAGAGCTAAATGAAAATGCGCAATGGTACGAATACTTGGGCCCTAGCTAAAGATAAGAAATGACGACGATAAAGAAAGTTTATAAGAAAACATAATTGAATCATGCAAATGATTTGATTGTTCATGTGGGATTTATAGGACTTACTGGGCATTAGCTCATTAAGTATTTCATGCTGTAGGTATTTCGATGAGAAGGTCAGAATAAATTTTAACGACGAGCTGGCAGAGGGGTGGATGGTGTGCAGATTGGGTATGAAATCTGCTGCTGTGTGTTTTCCGCTGTGGCATGTTTGATGTTATTTTGAAACGAAATGTTTGATAAACAATTTTGTAAAAGTAAGAATGTTTATGTAAGTATAAAGTATTTTGGAAGTTACCAAAATTAATGCATGCAAATCATTTTAGTTTGGAAAAAAAAATTTCTTAAATTTTTGCCTATAAGTAAGTAAAGAAAAAGGTTAATCATAGCCCGAAAAAGGCGGGTTGTGGCAGTTGGTATCAGAGCTAAAATCCTGCAATCCTACTGCACATCATCGTCTGCTCCATTGCCATAACTCAAGTAAGATAGTTTGATTTTAAGTCTAAGAATATTCAGTACTATATGTATAGCATTGTTATATTAATTACGATAATAAATGTAGTATATGGCGGAGCTGCATCATAACCATGACATAGAAGCTGATCGAAGAGCAAGTATTGCTTTCCAGACACAATGCCACCACGATACTACAGAAGTCGACAGCTTATGGTGCTGGCCGAATGGCTTCACGCTGTAGAGGTGATCTTTGATGCCTGTCATATGCCATCGCACCTTTAGGTCTTATTAGCTTCTGGATTGTTGTTGAGGGAAGCATTAGTATGGTGGCTGAGGATTGGACCTGACGACTGACCAAGGGACTGGCAAGGTTTTAGAGGACAGATTCTAGCCGAATTCGCACCGTTACCCCTAATGGATGCCGTGCACATCCAAGTGATTCCAATGCTATAGGCAGACTAACGTCATAGGTTATATCTACGAATAGAACTAGTCTGGGGAAGATACGTAGGTGAGCCAGTAGATCATTACATTCTCAGGTTTCACCGTACTATGGTACCACTGATTCCGCCGACAATACCTTTACGGTGCATTTGCGACCTTGTATGGAGAGATCTTCCAGATGCAGTCCAACAATAGATGCAATATCCAGGGAATTACCTTAGCGTCAACGATTTTCTTATGGCAGTATTACATGCAAAACAGAAGGTGGTTGCACTATTAAAGGATCCCCCAATAGGCATGGAGGATGATGATGATGATGATGATGGTAATGGCAATAATGAAGAGCTCAAATATATTCCAGGACTTCCCAAACCTATAATTGCAAGTGATGACGAATCTACTGATTCGAATGAAAAGGAAGAAGAGGACCCTAAGGAGGATCCCGAACATAGTGACATGTCTGGAGTCGAGTCTGACTAAAAAGAACTTATGAGAAAATTTTTGTGTACTATGATGTACATAGATGAGGGATTAGTACAGTTTTGGGCTTTGTTGCCTTTGTATATGTATGTATGTTTGGCAAGTGGTATCCTTCCCGACAATAGGGTATATGTAGCCGGAAGTGATAACTACTCCCGAAAATAATATGAATAGTTTATGTATAGAAGGAAAGCAAGTACGTATGTTAGTTATGCATGTAATGTTATGATGTGTGTAAAAAGGAAATGAAAGAGGTTAATGAAATGAAATGCATGAAGCCAGATATTGAGTTCATGTAATTGTGTATGTTTGCATGTATTTATGTTATTTTAAATATATGCATTTATGGATTGGATACTATTAAGTTAATAGTATGTGCTAACATAGTAACAAAATTATACGATAGGTATATAGCGATTGATATCGATGGCCGATACACTTGGAGGACTGATGAATCTAGATTTAATGGCCATGAGTATGGAACTACAACAGAAGCTCCAAGCTCAAGAGCAGGAAATGCAAGGTTTACAGGAACAGCACGTATGGACATGCCACCCTTAGTACCACCGCCATAGGAAGCGAAACTAGCAGTCCCAACTGTTTCGGTAGCATCCACTATCGAATTTTATGAAAGATTCCAAGGCTCTAGAATTTGATGGATCTATAGACCCATTAGAGGCCGACGATTGGCTTATAGGCATAGAAAGGGTTTTTAAATTTATGGGACTTAGTGATCATGAAAAAGTTCTATACGCTTCGTTTTCTCTTACTAAAGATGCTAAGAGATGGTGGGGGTCGGTAGAGCATAGAAGAAACATCGACGAAATGACATGGCCAGATTTCATGGAAGAGTTCGACAGGGCTTACTTTAATGTGGAAACCATGGCAACCCAGTAAGAAGAATTTAATAATTTCAAGCAAGGCAATATGTCCGTAGCTGATGTTGTAAAGAGGTTTAATCAGCTAGCACAGCTTTGTCTCGAGTTAGTACCCACTGATCGGGAACGAATAAGACGATTGATGAGAATGTTCAGAACCGACATTGCCCTTATAGTTTATAGTGGAGAGTAAGCTCCCAAAGACATAAAGGATTGCATTGAACGGGCAACCATAGCTCAGTTTAGAATTGCCCGTGATAAGGAGGAAAGAGCCAGGATTTTTAAAGTTCAAAAGGACGAGAGAGCTTTAGCCAAGCAGAGTTAAGCTGTCCAAGTGAAAGGACAAGGAAGTGCTCCAAGCCAAAGGCTATCTCAGAACCTTCTAGTGGGATGCAGCCACAATGTTAACAATAAAAGGAAATGGAACGTGAATAGTTCAAAGAATCCAAAGGGTTAACCCCAAAGAGGATTAATGATGGAGGAAACAACAAACCCCTTTACTGTCAATGTGAGAAGAGACATGCAAGAGAATGCAAGGCTGGCACAAACAAGTGCTATATCTATCGAAAAGAAGGGCATTATGCCAGAAATTGTTTTTCTAATCCTCAATGTCAGAACAGTCAGGCTCAGCAATGGCCTCAGGGAAATCAACTACATGCGGTCTAGGTTCAGGCACAAATTGAAGGCCCTAGTGTCAGTTAGGGGCGACTAGAAGCTCCGGAACCAAGTGGGCAAACTTATGCCTGCATGAAGAAGGAAGAAGACGCGAGAACCTCATCGGTGGTGATAGGTCAGTTTTCTGCTGCCAACACTGATGCATATGTTTTTTTTTATTCTGGAGCAACCCATTCATTTACATCACTTAAGTTTGTGAAACGAACAGGAAGTAAAGGAGATAGGATAGAACAAACATTTAAAACTGCACTACCCTCTAGGGAGGTATTGAGTACTGATTATTGGTTACGTCAGGTACCGATAATCATTTATGGAAAGGAATTGTATGTTGATTTGATAATTATCGATATACAAGATTATGACATCATTTTGGGAATAGATTTCCTAGGGAAATACACGGGCAAGATTAATTGTCGACACCATAAGGTTACGTTCCAACCTCACGGGAGTGAAAAGTTTGTGTATTCAGGGAAAATTCCCAAAGCTCCCAAGTCGTTGATTTCAACATTAAAGGTAAGGAAGATGTTGGAATCTGGATGCACCGGTTATCTGGTGAACTTAATAAGAAAAGATAAAGAAGCTTAGTTAGGACTAGAGAATGTTCCCATAGTAAGGGAATTCATCGATGTGTTTCCAGATGAGTTGCTAGGCTTACCACCTGAGCGAGAGATTTCGTTTGAGATTGAATTGACACTCGGCACAGCCCTGATCTCGAAGGCACCACATCGAATGGCTCCAGGGGTACTCAAGGAACTTCAGGCGCAACTAATGAAATTATTGGACAAGGGGTTCATCAGACCAAGTCATTTCCCATAGGGTGCACCTGTTCTATTTGTTAAGAAAAAGGATAGAACGTTACGAATGTGTATTGACTATCAGGAACTAAACAAGGTCACGATTAAGAACAAGTATCCACTTTCAAAGATCGATGAATTGTTTGATCAATTGCAAGGAGCATCAGTATTCTCAAAGATTGATCTACGCTTAGGACATCATCAACTTTGACTTAAAGAGGAAGATATACCAAAGACGACATTCCGAACACGTTATGGGCATTTTGAATTCTACGTTATGCCATTTGGACTGGCCAATGTCCCGACAACCTTTATAGACCTCATGAACCAGATTTTTAAGAAATATCTCGATAAATTTGTCATCGTTTTTATCGACGATATTCTCATATATTCAAGAACACCAGAGGAACATGAGGAGCACTTGAGGATTGCACTGCAATTGTTAAGAGAACATCAACTGTACGCCAAATTTTCAAAATGTGAGTTTTGGTTGGAGAAGATTCATTTCCTGAGACACGTGGTGACACAAGAAGGAGTATCTGTCGATCTTTCCAAAGTTAAAGCGGTGAATAAGTGGCCTATATCAAAAAACATAATCGAAATAAGAAGTTTTCTCAATTTAACTGGCTACTATTGACGTTTTGTAGAAGGATATTTCTGACTTGCAGCACCACTCACTACACTTACACAGAAGCAGCAAAGTATGAATGGACTAAGAAGTGCGAAGAAAGTTTCAAAGAGTTAAAAAGGCGACTTACAAGTGCACCAGTGCTGACAATACCTGATCCAGACCTAGGAAATTTTGTAACCTACAGCGATGCATCGAAAACAGGACTAGGGGCTCGTATTGATGCAAAATGAAAAGGTGATTGCATACGCATTCCAACAACTAAAGGATCATGAAAAGAATCACCCGACGCATGACTTAGAGTTAGCGGCAGTTGTATTTGCATTGAAGATATGGCGTCACTACCTGTATGGAGCTAAGTGTAAATTTTATACGGACCATCAGAGTTTGAAGTATATCTTCACACAGAAGGAGCTCAACATGAGACAACGAAGGTGGCTAGAACTAGTCAAAGACTACTACTGTGAAATTTTGTATCACCCGGGAAAGGCTAACCGAGTAGCCGATGCCCTTAGTCGTAGAACAATGTCTTTGCTTGCGATGGTGTAGATAATACCAAAACCTCTTTAGAAGGACTTAATGGAAGCGGGAATAGAGCTAGTCACAGGAAGATTAGCTAATTTGTCCTTTCAACCAGCTATCTTGGAGAACTTAAAGGAGCGACAAGAAGCAGATCCATCGCTACTCAAAGCTAGGAATGAGGTTCTTGAGAACAAAGAAACATAATTTAGCATCTTAGAAGCTGGCATTCTCTATTATAAGGGCAGAATCTGCATTCCCAATGATGAAGGATTAAAGAAGCAGGTACAAGAAGAAGCTCACGAAGCACCATACGTGGCTCACCCAAGAGCTACTAAAATGTACTAAGATTTGAAGGAGCACTATTGGTGGCACAGAATAAAGAATGATGTCGCACGATTTGTCAGCAAATGTCTTACGTGCCAGAAAGTAAAAGCCGAGCATCAATGATCGGCAGGTGAACTACAGAAGATTGAAATTCTAGAATGGAAATGGGACCAAATAACTATGGATCTAGTAATCAGGCTACCCAGAACTGCGGGTGGACATGATGCTATATGAGTAATCGTTGATAGATTGACTAAATCAGCTTATTTCTTACCTGTTAAACTCAGCAGCTCTGTAGAACGACTAGCTAACTATATGTAGCTCAAATAGTTAGATACCACGGAGATTCAAAGTCCCTTATCTCTGATCAGGATGGTCGGTTTACTTCTAAATTCTAGAGGAGTGTTCACCAAGCAATGGGAACGAAGCTGACCTTTAGTATAGCTTTTCATCCTCAAACATATGGGCAATCTAAAAGGACCATTCAAACTCTAGAAGATATATTGAGAGCCTGTGTGTTAGATTTCAAAGAAGGATGGGACAAATAGCTTCTGTTGATCGAATTTGCTTACAATAATAGTTATCAAGCCTCTATAGGAATGGCTCCTTATGAAGCTCTTTACGGAAGAAGATGTAGATCACCACTACATTGGTATGAAACGGGAGAAAAGACGTTATCGACTTCAGATTTTGTGCAAAGGATGATAGAGGATGTGAAACTAATCCATCAACGAATGGAAATTGCCTTTAGTCGTCAGAAGAGTTACGTAGATCAGCGACGAAGACCCCTGGAATTCCAAGTAGGGGATTTGGTCTTCTTAAAGGTGACACCAATGAAGGGAGTGATTAGGTTTGAAAAGAAAGGAAAGCTCGGCCCAAGATATATTGGACCATTTGAAATCTTGGAACGAGTAGGCAATGTAGCTTATAAGTTGGCCTTACCCTCTGATCTAGCATCGATACACAACGTATTCCATTTGTCCATGCTAAAGAAGTATGTGCCGGATCCTTCATGTGTTCTACAGCCTGAGGAAAATGACATACAGGAGAATCTGTCTTAGGAAGAAAAACTAGTTCAAATCCTGGCATGAGAAGAAAAGGAATTAAGGAACAAGAAGATACCCCTCGTCAAAGTTTTATGGCGTATCCAACAAGTGGAAGAGGCAACGTGGGAAGGAGAGGATGAAATGAGGAAACGCTACCCCGAATTGTTTTGATTTTTAAGGACAAAAATTCTTAAGGGGGTAGATTGGAATGACCGAGAAAATTTCATTAATAAAACCTAATATTTAATTGGGTTTAATTAATGAATTTACTCTTAAAATGTATATTTTTGTAAAAATTGCAATTTTTGTAAAAAATTATGATAAAGTATGAATGAGCGGCATTGATTGCAAATTTTATGACAAATGTGGATGTAATGTTGGATATGGTAAAATACGGATTTTATGAGTTTAGTTACTAAAAAATTTGTAAATAATATTCGTAAAATGAATTTTATATCATGATTAATTGTAAAATTGTGATATAAGCGAATGGGAAATTAGAATATAAATAGGGCATAAAGGTTGTCCAAACTTAACCCGGGGTAAAAAGGAGACCGAAGTAGTATAAGTATACTGTTAAGTGAAAACGTAGATACACAAAATGTCATATTTGGCCTTCAAGAGTGAACGAAAGGTAAGTCAAATATTTTTATATAGTCTAAGGATAGGATATACATTGATTTGACCACGACAGTGTAAGAAAAATACTGTGTGACGAAAAATTACACTGTGTAAATTTTTGGACTCTACAAAGTGGACACCCAACCGAATTTGATTAGGCCATCAAGCCAAGAAATGTGGCCCAATAGCATGCCGCCACCTAGGGTATCCTTATGGATGACCATGAGTCATCAAAATGGGATAAGGAAGCATTTATTGCAAAATTATCAAAAAAATTTCATTTCCTTCTTCCTCCCATATTCGGCAGCCATAGCTAGAACTCTCAAAAAAATTTCTCAGCCCCACACGTGGCAAAAATAACCCCAAACAAGTTTTAGAAGCAAAGCTCAAGGACTTTTCACAAGTTCTAAGGTAAAATCCCAAACTTTTAGCAAGTTTTTAAAGGATTTTTCATGGGTTAAGGGAGAAATTTCATGGTGTTTTTACATGAAAATGAAGCCTAGGAAGAAGTTCAAGGAGCCTTGGAAGGTTAGAAATCAAAAGAGTGTTATTTGGGTAAGTTTTGAAATTTTGTAATTTTTGTTTTGATTTTTATTCTTTTGAACCTATGTGGGTTCTTGAGCATGTCTTTGATGAAATTTCATGGATATGTGGTGTATGGCATGTTGAAGTTGTGAAATTTTGGTTTATGGTACAAAATAATAGTTTTTGCAAAAAAGTATCAATTTTGTAATTTTGATGTTAGTCTTAGCAAAAGTGACGTTTGAGCATTAGAATGATTTAAACAAAGGATGAAACTGTTTTTGTAGGGGTAGATATGCAATTTTGAAATAGATTTTTAAAAAAACACCCTAAGGACTAAATTGTAATAAAAAGTTCTTTCTCGGCAGAATTGAAAAATGGCCAAAAAGGCCCATGTATAGTGTGATTTTCACAAAAGTTAAAACATGAAAGTTGTAGATCTCGATAAAACTATTAGACATTGTGAACAGTTCATCAAAAATTTTGATCGATTGTGAGATTTTGATTTTTCAAAGAAATTGTGAAAATTGTGAAAAATTTTAAAAAAGGGCAAAAATGTCATTTCTCAAAGGATTTTGAATATGGTAGTTTGAGCAAAAATGATCCTTGAGAAAAATAGAAAATTTTAGTTTAAAAAGGGCAATCTTACCCTTGGGGGCAAAATTGTCAAAGTTTTTAGTTAAGGGGCTAAACTGTAAAATTTTACAAAAATAGGGTACCGTGAGGAATTAAGGTAATCCGACCCATTAGGGTATTATTTTGAAATGAGTACGAGATTGTTTCCATTGGAAGAGCGAACACGAGCTCAGGAGCTTAGTCGACCCGCTAGGGGCAAAGTCGTCATTTTTTCCCGAGAGAAAAAACCGAATCGTTTTCAAAACGACCCCAAGAGGGAAAAAGAGTGATTAGAAAGAATTCTGCTCTTTGTTAAAGGTAATGGTATGGAATAAGATAAGAATAAGGGAACCAGTGGTTTTAGAGTTGTATGCGGTTATGCAACTCAACTAATTAAGTAACGAACGTTTTGTAACGAAACGTAGTGGAATTGACTAATAGTTTTGTAATTGGCCAACAGGATCCTAGGAATCTAGGAGAAAGGAGACTGAAGTTGATTTTGCGGTATTAAAAAATAAGTAAGTATCATTTCTACCTATAGTATGAAAATATAGGTATAGAATATTGTACATGTACACCTGAGTATATAATAAGGTATAAACTTATGTGTTTGCTATGAAATAAATAACTAGGGGTATAGTATGGATACCTGTGAGTATACAATTAAAATGCCTAAGTGTATAACATATTATGTATTGGTATGTACAACATATTACGTACCTGTGTGTACAATGATGAACACCTATGTGTATAGAATATTACGTACATGTGTGTACAATAATGAATACCTATGTGTATACAAAATAGGTACCTATGTGTACTATGCTATACAAAAGAATTTATGTTTTGAGTACAACATGTGATTGTCACTTCATGCATGGTATGTCAACCATAATAAATGAACTGGAAAATATATCACCAGAATTTAAGAAAAGTGTCGTACCGACTCCTAACTCAAGAGGAGTTTAAAGGATAAAGTATGGTCACGGTATTATGTAGGCCTAAATGAAAATGCATAATGGTACGAATACTTGGGCCCTAGCTAAAGATAAGAAATGATGACGATAAAGCAAGTTTATAAGAAAGCATAATTGAATCATGCAAATGATTTGATTGTTCGTGTGGGATTTATGGTACTTACTGGGCATTAGCTCATTAAGTATGTGACGACCCTCTCTACGTGGCCGTCACTTAACTTAACTTGATCGTAAACTTTAACATACTTAAGAATAGAGTACAAAAATTTTAGAATAAATTTTTTTTTATAATGGATTCTTGCTATCGAATCCTTAGCATAAAACTTTAGAAGGAATAATAACTGTTTTCCAAATCTTAATAACAAACGAATTCTTAAAGATAAAGAATTCTCAACGTGTAACTTTAAAAGATATAATAATCATTTCTTAAAACTTAATTTCATAAACCGAACATAATAATATAAATTTCTCAACGTGATATTAACGTAATAATAATAATTACGTTTTAACATAACCATAATAATTTCCTTGAACTTTTCTTTTTAAACATAAGGATGCTTATTTAGCAACTATTACTTTAAGGACATTTCTCAATTTTAAATAAGACTATTTTCAAAACAATTTTAAATTAAATATTAAAATAAAATCCCACTTAAATGTTCTTCAAAACTTTTTTAAAAATAATTTATATATTTTACTTATAATATAACAATCTTAAACATAACATATTGATATCTTAAAAATTAATATTTTCAAAACTTATCATAATAATAATTACTTGGAACTCGTTTACTTAAATCGTCATAATAATAATAACTTTTGAAGCATATTTATCTATACTTTCCTGAAGGTAAATTCCTAAAAACATATTCATAAAAATTATTACTTATTTTGGCATAAACTTATACAAACATTTTCTTATTATAAATGCTCATATGATTTTCTCAATTGAAAACTTCGCACATTTATTGCATCAAACCTTCTTAAACTAGCTAAAATATAATTTCTTATATCTTAAACTTTTAAGTTTAAGATACTAATTTCTTAAAGTTTTTCCTTTAAACTTTCATAATAATTTCATAAAACATATCTATAAAATTCATTTCTTAACATAACATAAAACTTTAATAATCGTTTTTAATCCTAAATAAATTTATAATTTTCTTTCTTAAATAGTTCGTGTATTTGTTGCATTGTCTATTCCAACATTGTTAAACTTTAAAATCCTCTAAACCAAGATTGTGTAATTACAAGCTCGGTTTTTTTAAAGCATAATTACGTAAATTATTTACTTATTTATGTGTACATATTTTCGTAAGGTGTAAACATATGAAATTTTGTAAAATAAAACATACATAAATTTGTAAAATAAAAATACGAAAATATTACATTGCGTGAGCGGTATCCATTCCCATCTTTACCATTCTTCCGCCGCTCACCACTGCCCATCAACTGCCGCTGACAAGTTTTCTTACCTACAGCATGAACATACTTAAATGAGCTTTCACTCATCAAGTAGGAAATTAGTCTCGCAAAACGTAATTAAAAACCATTTTTATAAAAATATGCATGAGCATTTTATGCTTGTTTATCAACTTGAATTATGCTTAATTATTTAAGCTGTATTTTATCTTATTACTTTGGGCCCGGTGATCGTACCAATTACGTACGAGTCTTGAAAAGTTAGGGTTTGCGAGGTCCCAACGACACCAAGATTATTTATTTCTTAACATGGAACCTCCCCGTGGGTCAGGAGGTTGGTACGACACCCTTAACTTGTCATATAAGTTTCACTTGCATTATTGTGTGTATGCAGTATGACTTATCACTACATGATATCACAATCTCATAATTCTTGAGTCTTAAATCATAATCATGCTTGACTTGAATGTGATCAAACAATATAATTTAAATATTGCATGCATCACACATTATTCATCACATCATCATCATGGCATTTCACATCATTTCATAACAAAGCATATCACATCATAACATATAATAGTGTAATAAATCACTGATCATGCATTTTCATAAATTTTATGAAAATATTTAAAATTAATTTATTTTTAAACTATTCATACTGTAGGCGAGATTCCTACTTACTTAGACTCCGAGTTGAGCGGGTCCAGTTGCATCTCGTTGTATCTGCAGTCTACGCAGCATCCTCAGTAGTGCTCCTCGAGCAGCTGTGGATGGCTAGGAATGCTCCATGGAGATTTAATATTGCTAAAAACATCATTTTGGACTTCGTTACTGCAGTCTAGGTAGCCTCGATCCACGTATAGTTGGCACCGGATGATTTTCACTGGAGTGGAATTTACTGGAACGAAGGTCACCATCGCGTTCAGAGCGTCGAAACAAGTCAGGAAGTGGTCTCGGATCGTCGATCGGAGGTCCGGATAACAAAATTCCAAAGTCGCCGTTGACCGGACGTTGACCAAGCTTGACCGGCGTTGACCGGACTCCGTTGGTGGCTGAGCTCGAGCCTACCCCCCCTAAATTGACCCTTCTGAGTCCAATGGCAGTATCAATTTTGCCTAATTCTACATCTAACATAGCAGGTCGGGCTCCACAATCTTGACCAAAAATGGAGGCTCCGATCATAGCTTTTCGGTGATGGAAACCCGAAATTGGTTGAGGGCTTTTGCTACCCATCCTCCTCTGAGCATTTCCCCTCAATTAGTTTGGGTTGAAGCCATCAGATTTGAAGAAATCGCGACCCTCTATGGTGGCGGATTGCACACAGCAATGGTGGCTTTGTTTTCCGACGAACGGTGGCGATTTCAAGCAATCGAGGCATGGGTTTTCTTCCTCTACACCCTCTGAATGATTTGATGCCATCAATTTGGCACAATTCGGTGGGGAATGGTGAGATCCATCTCCCATGCGGTGGTTGGCGGTGGTGCTCTCCGATCTCCATCGTGTAGCCGTAGCTCGTTGAAATTGATTGAGGGGAAAGATTCCCCATGGCGGTATGAGGCTAATGGCACCAACGGGGTGCCTCAACTCCGCCTAAAATGGTGGGGTCAACGGTGGTACGGTGGTGGCAAAGAGGGGTAGATGGGCGGAGCACTCCGGCGGCTGTTGAGCTACCACCAAGGGTGGATTTTGTTCCTCTCGTCGTGGTAGTCGTGTAGGAACAAGAATCACGTCGATCGGACGTCGGACGGCAAAGATATCTCGTCGAAAAGTTTTGGGTTTTTCTGCCACTTTAATCGGCGCGTGTGGCTTCCTTCGGTGGCGTTTTGGGTGGCATGGCACACCGTTGGATTCGGCTCGACGAGAGCTTTTCATTGGTGTGGGAGGTGTCAAAAACGGACGCTAGAATCTTGACCGGATTTTGAGGAGAAAGAGAAAAAATATAGAGAGAGAAAGTAGAGAGAGAAAGGGAAATGGGCTGATTTGATTGGCCATTTTTTTTCATCTATTTATAGACAACTTTGTATCCACATAGTCTAAACTGTATTGTGTCGGGCAGATCGAATTTGATCCATGAACTTAAATTTTTTGTAAATATAATTGTACTTTTAAAAACTGTAATTATTTGCACATTAAAGATAATCACATAAATTTTCAATTCTCTTATTGTATTATTGTGTTACTAAAATATGCATATTGACATAAAAAAAACCATTTTCATAAATTTATCCATATTATATGGATTTCATGATTAAATTTTGAAACAATAAACTTTGATACATTTGTCCTCAAAATTGATAATTAATTATTTTTACAACTATATAAATATATGTATATATGTACATGAATTCTAAGAAAGATATTGTGCATTTAAAAACTTTGCTCAATATAACTATTTTATTATTATTATTATTATTATTATTATTATTATTATTATTATTATTTATTTATTTATTTACTATTATTTTCAACTTTTAAAAACTTTAAAATTTATAACATATTCTTTTCATTAAAAATTTTCATATTGTAAACTTCAAGTTTCATTTTAAAAACAATAGTTGTAATTTGTAAAAGTTTTGTAAATTAAATTGACTATCAAAAGTCAATTTAATTTAAAATTTCAAACTTAGCACAATCTCGTGCTTCACGAACTACTTTTTGTAAAGAGCCATTTATAGGTTCACATCTTACCAATGGATCAACGTTTGTGGACTCCATCATTGCTCTTCTTCATCTTCTTATTCACTATTATTTTAATAACTGATATTATTATTATTGCCATTGTTATTACAACAATAATAATAAACCTTACATAATTATTAATGTGTGCAATAATTAACTATACACATTCAAAACATTGAAATTCTTACATCGTTGAACTTGGTGCTCACCATTCTTAATTTATGGTATGGAGCTCATGATTACTATTGATCTGGGTTTCTTTTATTGACTGATATCACATATGAATTTCCACATAATCTTAGTAAGTTGGAAATTCCACTTGTGCCAAATAACATCATCTTTTTGGCTCATGTAGAAAATTAATAAATCACAAACTCTTGGTTTAGCACATTAAATAATTATTTTTAATTATTTTAATGTACTATCATAACATTACATTATTACATGTTTCATAAATAAAGTACATAATTTTATGCATTCACAACATTATTTATTTCTAAGGTCTTACGTCTATTAAGACCTTCAAATTTACTTTCTTAAGCTCTTAGTTAAGTAATGAGGGAAAAATCCTTAATTGATCGTAGTTATTAAGTTTTGAATTTTTTGGGTCATTACAACGTATTTCATGTTGTAGGTATTCCGACGAGAAGGTCAGAATAAATTTTAATGATGAGCTGGCAAAGGAGTGGATGGTATGCAGATTGGGTATGGAATCCGCTACTGTGTGTTTTCCGTTGTGGCATGTTTGATGTTATTTTGAAACAAAATGTTTGATAAACAATTTTGTAAAAGTAAGAATGTTTATGTAAGTATAAAGTATTTTGGAAGTTACCAAAATTAATGCATGCAAATCATTTTAGTTTGGAAAAAAGAAAAATTTCTTAAATTTTTGCCTATAAGTAAGTAAACAAAAAGGTTAATCACAGCCCAAAAAAGACAGGTTGTGACAGTCTATTGGTTGGGTTAATTTTGTTAATTAATTCAAGATAAACATGTTGAATTTTTTAGATATATTTTATTTGATATGAGATTTTTAGTATATGACTGTTTTAATTAGATTACTTCTCTATTAGGTTATTTGAATTAAAATTAAAGTTTTATTTAAGATTTTGATGTTAAATAAGATCTAGAAAAATTTCCAGATGAGCATCGACTGGTAGGCCAATGTCCCAGTTCGATAGGCTGGTGGAGCATAATTCGTCACACAAATAAGTATGGCTAATAGGTTGATGGTTTGGATCGACATGCCGATGGTCAAGATTGGCATACCGATGGCTAAGTTGGCATGCTGATTGAGTGTAAATCTTGTTATTCTTTTACATGCATTTTGTTGTGGATTTTGACCAAGTTTTAAATTTAGAAACATTATCTAAGTGGAACTGACTCCCAGCCACCTTCAACAAATAAGATACTAATTCCTATTGTTATTTAGACAACTAGAGAAAGTTAGAGAGAGCATTCTAGTGAAAGAATCTCTGAAACTCCTGTAGGGCTATTGTTCAACATCCTGAACCTTAGCACTTGGTTTTCTCTCTTGTGGTTGGAAGGAGATGTTTCCAAGGAGGAGAATTGAGCAACGTATACCCAACTACACTCTAGTCGTGGAAAAAAAGAATGGGAAAGAAGGTTAGTTAGTTGAAGCTCTTTTGGACTCAATTCTTGGTAGCATTTTTGTGGAAGTTTTTCTATCAAAAGTGTGGTTTGAATTTTAAGAGGTAGGTAAGATCTTTTATTAATTTATATACATAGCATGCCAAACTTGTTATTTGGAAAAAAAAAGTTTGGTTTAAAATTTTTAAAATTCTATTGCGTATCATTTTTAGTTAAAGATGACCCACTAAGGGAGTTAAGAGCCTGTAATCTTGTCTAAAGGTGAAGTAACTGAGAGACCTTTCTCGAATATTGTTATCCAATGAATGTATAGGAAGCTAGATATCGATATGCATACCTAATGTATTTTTAATTGGAAATCTTTAAAAAGTTCAAGAGAATTCCGAGCAGAAATTGGGTAAGGTAATCCAAACACTTCGATTGGATCATGGTGGAAAAACCTAGATGTTGGATTCAAGAGTTATCTAAAGACAACAGGACTTGTTGTAACTCACTGCACTAGGGATGCCATAGTAGATGCTGTTGCAGAGTAAAGAATTAGGACTTTGCTCAACATGATGATATCTATGTTGAATGGTTCATCACTTCCAATGTTCTTTTAGGGAGATGCTCTACAAATTGCAACATATCAATTTACTTTATTTCCTTCTATATCTATACCTAAGACACCATATAAATTTAGGATTAGGTTTTCAACCTATTCTAAGCCACTTATGTGGGGGGGGTGTTAGGATCATGCCAAAGGTAGATAAGCTAGAATTACATACTAAAGCAACCAAGTAGAGTGCATACTGGTTTTTTCTATAGTTCTTAAGATAATAAAGTGTTTGTTCCACGAAGAAAAGTATACGAGGAACCACAAACCTCAAAGTGAAGTCGTCCTAAAGAAATTATGTGTACTTAATATATTCATTGGTTTACAATCAATCGATAAAGTTGGGCACTTTATCTTACTTAAGATTATAATATTGTCTATTCCCAACATAGTTAAATCATCTTATTTAGATTATAGCAATGGTGATTACTAAATAGAAACACAAGTGTGTTTAGAACAAATTAAACTCGGACTAAGATAGAATTTAATTTCTTGTGTAATTTTGTAATGAGAAATTAGAATTCTCATTAATAATCATTTTATGGAGCTTACATTAATGCTAAGGTGATTAGAGGATTCATACCTATTTACTATGTCTTTTGATAGAGAATGAATGAGATCTGTAACATCCATGATCTATACCTTGGTATATTGGAGACATACTAATATAGGTACTTGGAAACATTACTTGCAGCTATGGAATCCACAACTTATTGGATCTTGATTGTGGCCTAAACTGGAGTTAATAATTATTATTAATTTAATTATAAGATAACTAAATTATAAATAATTATTTGAGCTTAAATTATATATGTCCATTATGTTCCCTTGCTAGTTCTACAATATTCTTTTAGATAGATCAATAGAAATTTTCTTAGATTAGTTTTCTCACTATGAGGCAAAATTGTAATTTCAAACAACAATCTACATGACTATGTATGGCGCCATACACTAAAACTCTTGAAGTCCAATTGGCACCACATTAATGATTTTAGGAGACAAATATCTAGCATGATCTTTATGTAATCTTTTTGTTATCTTGGTGCAGAAAAATATCCTTTTTGAGAAGTTCAAATAGATTATACAGTTAATTATTTAAATTATGAGATAATTTAGATAATTGAGAAAATTATGGAAGATATTTATTTTAAACATTAAAATAAACAATATCTTAGCTTGAACTAAAATCAGATCTCGGATAGATTCTGGATGGACACTGGATCACATAGTTGGAGATGATTGTGACACATGTCATTCTCCTGTTGGAAGCTTGGAGATCATGCCTAACTAATGCGTGGTCGGTGTGACTCTCCATAGAATCTTTGGAAGATTTTGCTCCAACTAACTTTTATTGGTGCATCTATAAACATGCCTTGGAGATCTATTTTTTTTAGATTTTTCTATGGCTTCAATCTACTGTTTCTTTGGTTCTCCCCCTTAGAGCTTAAAGAAACTATGTCGAGAAAAAATGTTGGAAGGAGAAATTATAAAGAGAATTCAAGAGGTCTTACAGGTGCCCACATACTAGTTGATTTAGAAGGAAAAGAATGGCAAGGAAGATTAAAAGGTTTTAGAATGCTTGATTATTCAAAGTTATTGCTAAACCCACAAATTTGTGTCTGTTCAATTATTTATATGCAGTATCATGAGAAGCATCCTGAAACTTTATGAAAAATTTTAAAAGTCTATTCCACTATGTTTTGCATGTTTTCAAGCCCACAACCCAACAATACAAACAACTTTCATGTCAAAGGAACTAAAGAAAAAATCTCAAGGAAAGGAAGAAACCAATGGTGAGGAAATCTTAGCAAGGGTAACACATGAGAAGAGGGACTTTAAGTCAAGAGAAAATCGCGATCAAAGTTTAAACACAAAAGGAAGTACTTTTACTTTCCTAAAGATGGACATTTTAAGAGAGAATGCCTGAAAAGGAAAGTAGTGACTGTAAGGACTAAAATACTCCAAATTAGTTTAATTTTTTTTAAAAAATTTCTCTATCTAACGCATAGAATAGAATTATGTCTTAAGAAAAGGGGTAGGTTGGGAAGTAGTTAAATAAAGTGATGTGGCAGTATGACATTTTTTCAAATAGTTTTTTTCTTTTTTTTTATTGTGGGACGTTTCAATCCAAACTTTCTATTTGCAGCAAACGTCTAAAGTTCCCATTTTTTTTATTACTTGTGTTAGATTTATAATAAGCCAAAGGGTAAAAGAAAAAAGATGAAAATCTTGAAAATAGGATTTTGACTTTTGAATATGAGAATAAAACTTAAATTAGATTTAAAAAAGTATTGCGACTTTCTTATTACGTAAAAGATGCCCATCACCCTTTCAAAAAGAAAAATAACAAGATCTCCATCACATGCTAGAAGTCCAAAATTTAAGCCTAAACGGGAGTTATTAGTGGAGGCACAAACACTATAGAAGACATCATCAATCCCTAAAAAGGTGGTGCAAGTTTATTTATTTATTTCTTTTACTTTCTCAGCCACGACTTCCTCATCTCCCTCCATCCTTGTGTGTATGTATAAATGCATGCATGCAATTAGAGGTTAAGATACCTTAAACCATTTGATTTCCCATTGCATTTGCAGAGCACTTCCAGGAATAAGCCAGGGGCGATACTCCTCACATTGGGTGGCTGCTAGGTGCGGAGCGCTGTTACCTTGGTAGTCGGCGTGATGGAAGACCTCGGTCGGAACATTCCCCTTTTCCAGTAAGAACTTGTAAACATGAGGCTGTCTGATCTCAATTGCCGAAAAAGCAACGCTCTTTCGTTCAGCGTCCTCGTCTTGAATAGCCACCGGGAATTTTTTCAAACTCTTCCCTACCTTCTAAGTCACTCCATTCTTCGCAGCTATCGATATTGGTGTCTGCACTTTCCCTCTCTCTACATGCATAATGATTTATATCAAACTTTTAATAATAGTTGTTAATGATACATAACCATAAAAATATTTTTATGTTAACTATTCAGTATATGAATAATCCTTAAGGGATCACATTTTTTTATCATATGCATATTTATTTATATATTTAGGCTACTACATTGTACTTACGGGCTCTATTTTATTTCCGACTCTTCTGCCGCGTTTATTCGATTAATAGGAGGAACTTCTTGTGCTTCATAGTCTGATTCTAACATTCTTAGGCTAAAATCTTCAGGCGCAAGCTCAGCACGAGCATGGTATCGCTTGGGAATATTTGATCCAGTGTTACCATAGGACTTGTAGTTGTAGAGTTTGGTATGCTTAATCAATTTCTCCATCACAGGTTTTGCCCGTAAGTGTAGCTCTTTCTTTCTTTCGATCTCTCCTATCCCCAAATTCCTGGGGCATGAGGATAGAATATTCAGTTATAGTGAGTGGTTTCATTAATTAGAGGTAATTTGTAGATATGTTTCTTCAAAGGTGAAGCTTCGCATTTTTTTTTTGTTATATTAGGAGTAATGCCACTAATTTTCGGTGTGGATTAAATTACGCTAGAACTAAAAAAACTTTTGAAATTTTTGCCACAATGATTAAAAACATAATGATTATGTGGACTAAAATACCCTAAATTGGTTTAGGGTTTATTTCAATTTTCTTTATCTAACGTATGGATTGAAATTATGTCTTAAGAGAAATAGAAAGCTGGAAAATATTCTAAATAAATTGATGTGGCAGGATAATATTTTTCCAAATAGTTTGTTTTTTGTTGTGGCATATTTCAATCTTAGCTTTCTAATCGTGGTAAATGTCTAAAGTTCCTATTTTTTATTAGTTGTGTTAGATTTCTTTAAAAGGTGATTGGGATGGAAAAAAATTTTTTCTTTGTAATTTATTTTTTATAACAACAAATTTGTTATTTTGCATATATGTGTATGTGTTCGTAGAAAGAACCACGAGATACATCACTACAACAAAAATATCAATTAATATCAATTGTTAAAAATTATTTCACGTTGGTTTATGTCAATTAAGTGGCGCTAAAAATTGATATTTTTAACAACAGTTTTCTGTCATGCCAAAATCGATCTCATGTGTGTGTGTATATATACACTATAACAAATTCAAGATTATACGATTTTTATTTAATTACCGTTTCTCAAAAACTATCGTGATAAGGAAAAAAACGCAGCAAGTTACGCCCATGAAGACAAAAACCGTCGTGGTATTGGCGAGAGCTACCACGATGGTTTTTTAAAAAACCGTCCTGTAAGATTAAAATTTTCACGATGGTTTTTGTAGACACCGTCGTAGAAGAATTTTACGACGGTTTTTATAAAAACCATCATGGAAGGTATGTATGTTTAAAATTTTTAAATTTAGCCTTTCATGACGGTTTTTATAAAAACCGTCGTGGAAGTTCATGAATAAAATTTTATCTTTCATGACGGTTTTTATAAAAACCATTGTGAAAGGTTAAATTTAAAAATTTCAAACATGCATACCTTCCACGCCGGTTTTTATAAAAACCGTCGTAGAAGGTTTTGCATATTTGAAATTTTTAGTAGCCCGTCAAAATTTAATCTTTCACGAAGTTTAAATTTGAGCGGGATACTAAAAATTTCAAACCTTAGAACCTCCCACGATGGTTTTTATAAAAACCGTCGTGGAAGGTATGCATGTTTAAAATTTTAGTATCCCTCCAAAATTTAATCCCGCGCCAACGATATAGCTTTCTCTATTTATTCAAAATTTCTCTAACTCAAACCCACTAACTTTCAAACCCCTTTCTCTCTCTAACTCCTCTTCGCACGACCTAACCACCGACGAAACCAACCCCCACGGCATTCCACTGACTTTGACATTCCTCTATCACTCTCTCTATGACCCACCTAACAAACCCGATGCCATTCGCCACTGTTCATCCTCATTCCTTGACATTCTACCGACTCCACCATCGTTTGACTCGTCCTTTGTCGTTCCACCAACTCCATCGCCGTTGGTAAATTTCAAACCATTACTTTTAGTTTTAGTGTTATTGTTAGTTCTAAACTTAGCATTATTTGGTTATTTTAGTGTTATATACCTTTAGTTTTAGTTTTAATATTAGTTATATTAATTTATTTTTTGCCATTTAGTATGTGTTACTTGTATTTTGTGTTTGAAAGAACTTTAAACAACATTTAGCATTTTGGTGTGAGAATATGTTACTTTTTTTTGTGTTTGTGATGTCTAAGTATTATTGTAATACCCACCATATGTTTGGAGATTTTTGGAGATTTTTTTTTAGGAGAACACAAATTTTTCACGACGGTTTTTTAAAAAACCGTCGTAGAAAATTGGCATTCCACGACAGTTTCTTGAAAAACCATCGTGGAATCATAAAGCTTCCACGACGGTTTTTCAAGAAACTGTTGTGGAATCCTTAGTATTCCATGATGGTTTTTCAAAAAACTGTCGTGAAAAATTTTCCACGACGGTTTTTCAAAAAACCGCTGTGAAAAATTACTATATTACAACCTCTTCTCGCACCAATTTTTATATTACACGACGGTAAAAAATTATTGTGAAAACTCTATGTCGTACTACGACTGAAGTTTTCACGACGGTTTTTTAATTGTCGTAAAATTTTTCCATGACGGTTATAAACCATCGTGAAATCCACAATTTGTAGTAGTGATATTAATTGACGTTTAAAGGAAATGACTTCATTTTTTTATTTTTAACCTTTTTGTAGCAAGCTCTAAGTGATTATGTACTTGCCCAGACTAAGGATGATTAGTAAGACTTTCATCATAAACTTTGTCAATAATACCAACGTGTCATAATTGGGGCGGAAATACTCTTTTCCTATTTTCGTCCGTCTTTACTTCCTCCAAACCTTAAAACATGGGGGAAAGTTAAGGATAAGCTTTACATTGTGTACAAGATTCTTAACAAGTTACAATTAACTAACTAGAATTTATGGGGTAATAATTTTTTTTAGAATATTAGCGTAAACAAAATTATATTTTCCCTACAAAAATAAATAAATTTCTCATTAGAAAAATAATTTTAAAATGTACAAGACTTCGAAAGACAAAATAATTTTATTTTTTGAAATAAATTGTGAGAGTTAATAGTTGATATTAGAAGTTGATAGGTCGACTACTATAGAATACTAACTCTACTCCTAACTTTTATTCTAACTCTTGAGTTATTAAATCATTAGTAGATGCAACTTACTATAAAAATTTAAAATTTTTTGGAGATAATAGATATGGCGGTGTTGGACTTTTATTTCGGAAATATTTTAGTTTCTTTATCTAGAATTGCAATGTAGCTCTAGTGATGAATTTTTTTAAAAAAAAATTCCTCCCTTTGATTCTTTTGTTCAACGTGAATTGTTTACACTATTAGGTTTTTAATGTGACATAAAAGTATTGACCGAGAACAAGAGAATCCAAGTAAAATATCAAACTTTATAAGCTTTCTGCTTGAAGTATAATTTCGAATGAGATAGAAACTTATGGTTGGAAGATTTTTAGAAGCTTTCAATGGGATTTTAGCAATTGAAGCATGAGATAAACATTCAAAGAAGTTACAATTTAATATTAGAATTAATAAGCTGTTACTCATCACTTAAGTAGGCATGGATAACGACTAACCTGCATTTAAGAGCTAGGTGGAAAACATGCAAAGAACACTTGAAAAGGATGCAAGGGTGTTTAGAAAGCCACATGAAAGGCATGCATATGGACAAATGTCAAGCATGGGCTTAAGTTTTGATTTGTGATGCTTAAGGAAATTTCTAAAAATAGGAGCCTTGTTTTCCATCCTTTAGCACGGCCGAAGCTAGGAAACTAGATAGAAGAGAAAGAAAGAAGGGACAAAAAAAAGAAGAGGAAAGAGAGAATAGAAAATAGAGAAAGTTATATTCCAAGTTTCCTAAGTAGGAAATTGTAAGTAGATCTTCAAGTATATGGCATTATAGACTTGGGTATATGAGCGGGAAGGGAATGTAGGTACTTGTATCAAAAAGAAAGCTACTAGAGTTAAATTAAGTTCGTTGATCAGATTGTGAAAGATGTATTCCACATCTGTAGGAAAACAAAAGCAAAGGAGATTGGCGTTGGTTTATTATAAAACGTAAGGGCCTTTTCCTCTGACATCCTTTGGACGAACAAGGTTCTATATGGCGTTACTTAATTGACAACTTCGGCATGAAGGCACGAGTTTATTTTTCTCAAAATAAAGTTGATGCCTATCCTATTTTTAAGAAATTGAAAACCGCGGATGAGAATGAGATAAAACATAAACTAATGTGTTTGTGGTCTGATAATAGGAGACAATATGATGACGATTATGATGATTAATTCAAGAAGTAACGTACGGAGAATGGGATCAAAATGGAGAAAATAAATTTAGGAGAATTTCAACAAAATGGTGTAGTTGAAAGGATAAATAGATTCATAAATGAGTGTAATACGCGTATGTCATTGTACACTGGTTGCCAAAGAAGTTTTGAACTAATGCAGTCAAAAGCGTAGCATATCGAATTAACAGAAGACCTTCCATACCGTTTGATTGCAGAATGCCAAAGAAGTCTACAGCAGAAAAGAAGTAAATCCTTTTTTTTTTGGCTACTTATCCTGTGTTCATGTTGATCCTAACGAAACTAAGCTTGACCTAACGTCAGACGAAGTATTTTTCTAGTGGCCATGGTGATGCAGATTTTGGATATCGTTTATAGAATGAACATAATCAAAAGACAATTAGAAGTATAGAAGTTATCTTTAACAAATACGTGTTGTACAAAGGTCAACATCTTCAGCATAGCGTCTGATAGTGCATCCCAAAGTCAACATGATAAAGGTAGTTCAATTGACGAATATCCTAGAGAACTGAAAACGTCTGACTATGAATATCAAGAAACATTAGCTCCAGAGGTGGATCCACAAAGACCTATGGCTTAACTAAGAAAATATTGCAGGACTATCAAACAACTACATAGATAATCCTCTTAATTTCATTACATTTTGTTGACTAATTGAGGTGAGAGCTATGAAGAAGCGAGGCGTGCAGATGAGTCAACCAAGTGAGAAATAGCCATGAAAGATGAATTATATCCATCATCATGCAACCAAACATGGTAATTAACATGGCTACCAAAAGGGAAGAAAGCAGCGGAAAGATAAGTGAGTCTATTTGACAAAAAGAAAGCATGATGGAAGTAAGCGCTACAAGGCAAGAATAGTTATTAGAGGCTTTCAACAAAAATATGGCATTGGCTAAACTAAGATTTTCTCCCCAGTGATAAAGTGGCAACAACAAAAGTGATATTTAACGACATAAGTAACATGTCGTAAAATCTTTTCTGATATTGGTCCAGATGTTCTCTATAAGAGGTGTCGTTGACTCTCTAAGGCTTTTATGACATTTATTCAAATGTCGTCCTACATGGTTTCAACAACATCTCTTGGTTTTGATATAGCCTCAATTGTTGGGTCATTTACTAAATGACCACACAAGTGAGTATCAGCGACAAAATAGTTTCATAGGTTGTTTTTTTTGGTTGGTGGGGGGAGGGGTGTGTGTGGTGGGGTTGTGGGGAGGGGGTGGTGGGTGAGAAAATCAAAATAAATACAAGTAGATAGAGACAATGGCAATCTTCCAACATTGACCGTGTGGTGTTGTTGAAGATACAATGCAGACAAAATTTCCATAATATACAACACCTTAAACAACATTATGAGAGATTTTCCATTTGGCATTTTTCTATCTAATCAGATCTTTTGAGGGAGAAAGAGAGAAGAGAAAGATGGAGAGAGTCAAGGAAAAGGGAAAAAAAATCCACCATGCAACACACACACTATCAGATTATATAACAGTTAAAGTTTCATAATTCAGCATATATTAAAACACAAGTAATTATCAAGGATGTGAACAAAACTAAAATAGAAAAAAAAAAAGGAAAAGAAAAGAAAAGAAAAACCAGTTGATATTCAAGCTTACTTTTCTTTGAGCAGTCTTGGAAGAACTGAGTCTCTATAATACTGAACTGGTGATCAAGTCTTTATTCTAAAGTTGTAGACATTGCTCATATTGTTGTCAAATCTCTCCGTTATACACTCAGGAATCTTATCGACGACCCATCCATCATTTTCGTCGTAGATCTCTTTAAAAAAAAAATACGACGCGAATGGCTATTAAAAAAGACGCAAAAATCTAGACAAATCTCAAAGCTGGTAATAATGATAAAATATTCATTTGAGCAAGCCAACTTTTAAATTCTATTTCCAGATTCATAATCAGTGCCAGTCTTGTTTGAGAAAAATCAAACGCAGAAGAAATGGAAACTTATTTTGTAGAGGTAAGTAGAATTAAAACAAAATTCAAAGTTAGAGAAATTAATCAACCATGACTTAGCAAATGATCCAAGTGAGAAAAATTCATCTTCGACAAGACAATTTTCATGTATTGGCAAAGCATCTGGTAACTGAAGCTAATTGATCGATCATCAATATTGGAAGTTCGAAGTTCATCAATTAGAAGAAGTGATTGGTGATCGGCTACGGAGACTATTGAAGTAGATCGGTGCCAGAGATGGTCGAAGTCAACGGTGATCGGTGAATTTTCGTTTTTGATCAAAACAAATGAAAATTTACAATCAAGCAATAGAAATGGAAAAAAAAAAAAATCAAAATGAATTATAGAATACAATGAAACTGAGAATCACTCGATCGCGCTAGCATACGAACAAAATGAAAAATTAGATCTTGCTAATTGAAAAAGGATCTCAGCGAAGAAAAAGGAACTCCTTTTTCTCAATCGTCAAACAGCCAAAAAATCAATCAGCCGCTCGAGAAATCACAATCGCAATGATCACAAATAAACACCGACGTAAACAAATACATCGAGAGTCAAAGAAAGTGAAACCGATTTTCTCAGCCGCCAAAACAACGAAAAAACTATCAGATGCTTAAGAAATCTCAATCACAGTCACAGTCACAATCACAACCATCGCGGTGAAAAACTCGAGAATCAAAGCAAATAAGCACATCAGGTATTGCGTCGATGAAAGAAACATCGAGATCTTAGAGAGAAAGAGAGAAAGATAGGAGGAAAATAATAAGAAATACTTCTCTTGCTTGACGACGAGAGCGGTGGAGGAGGTGGCAGCAGAGAACAACGCTAAATTAACGTAATTGATGGCGAGATCAGAGTAATTGTGAGAACCAAGCAAGTTGATTTTTTTTTTTTTTTATTTGAGGAATTTGTTTTTTCTTTTAAGGGAATAGATTTTTTTTCTTTTTTTTTTCTTTTTAAGGAAATAGGGAATAAAAAGGCTCTGATGGTCCCTAAAAAAGTTAGTAAATATTACTTTTCACAATAGCACAATTGACATAGACCTATTGGTTTTTTTAAGCTAAACTTAAGCATGTGGTTGTGGGTTCAATCTTTTATAACAATTAGTGTCTTAAATCTTTTCATTGAAAAAAAAATTTTCTTTTTTTTTTCTTTTTAGAAGAAGAGGTCAATTACAGTGTAGAAATAAAATCGTAAAATACAAAGACGACATATATTTGGTGTCAATCGTTAAATACTTTCACGACATACAATACAATGTTGTATAAAAATAACAAAGACGACATAATTTAGTGTCAGTCGTTAAATAATTTCACGACATACAATACAAAGTCGTTAAAAAAAATTATTTTAATGACACATAAACTATTGTCATTAAAAGAAGAGCATTAATACCCTATTTTTATGGATGTCGTTAATTATTATTTTAAATGTTATTAACGACATCTTTGATGAAGATATCGTCGTATGTACTTTTCAACGACATTCAAAAACTACATCTCATATATAACATGTCGTTAAATTTAGTTTTTCTCATAGTGTGAACCACAATTAGATCCTGTGCTTGGATTAGCAGTGTAACATGTTAAAAACTTCTCTTCATGGTGACTTGGAGGAAAAAAGTTACATGGCATTGCCATAGGCTTCGAAGTTCAAAGAGGGGAGGGAATGGTGTAAAACTTTAGAAGAGTCTGTATGGTGTCAAACAACCTCCAAGACAGTGGTATAAGAAGTTTAAAGGCCTTATATATGTTGGGTTTGGTGTTCTATAAGCTGTGACATTGTACATATTGTTAATAAATAAATAAAGTGACATTTATAATTATTTTGGTTGCTTATGTGTATTATGAATGTTTTTATAAACATCAAGAAAATTTCATGATTATTTATGTGACTATAAATTTAGCATATAAGTGTTATATGCTTATGGATAAAATTTATAGATAATAATCTAAATAGTCCGTAATAATTAATAAAAGTTTGGGATCTTTAAGTAAATATTACAAGTATAGTCTAATTTTATTTAGAATGAAATAGTCTTATCCGGCCTATTAATGTAGAGACATTAGATCGAAGGTACTTTATATAATGAGATTATATATGACTGGACCAAATAAATCATGAATCTCTAATAATTATCCGTTAGAAATAGAGTATTCAGATCAGATATATCATTATGATGATCATATATTTGACAATCTCAATCCTGAGTATTTATTAGACACCGATTTATAACATTATGTTTTTGGACTTGCATGGTAAGATTTGTCTAAACACAGATCATATCTTAGCATCTTGGAAAAATAATATAATAAATGGCTAGGAATAATATTACACAGATATGGAATCTATTTCTTACTTATGGAAGTTAGAAAAATAGTTCTCTTGAGTGATCATTCAAAGTTTGAACAATAAAGCTTTCGTTCATAATAATATTATGAGTTAACTGTTTATTAGAGAATTATTGAGACTCAAGAATAAATATGTGATAAGAGATGTAAATGAAAATTGAACCTAGTTCTTATTATGAACTAATTATGGAGGATTGACTTATGTGTACTGATTATATCAATAGACTGCTTGCTAGTTTTCTTTGAGTAATTTTTATTATAATCTCAAGAGTTTAGTTTCAGGTTGTAAGTGGACTAACATTAAAACTACTAAATTTGACACATTAATTAAAGAGTTTGATTAGTTTGTCAAATTTATTGGAGCTTGGGTTATTAGTCCATAAGTCTCCAATGCCACCTCTATAACACTATATTGGATTTAATATATAAAATGAATTATATATATTTAATTTGAAATTATTGAATTCTAAATTAATTATTTCACACTTGAGTTATTAATGTGACATAGAAAATATTTTCTATGACACATAATGTAATGTGATAAATGTTGTCACATTTAACTGAGCATTAGTTAATTAATTAATTGATAATATTTGAATAATATAATTATTTAAATTTAATTTTAATTTAAAATCTAGTCTTAATTTATTTTTGAATTTTAATATATATATATAAGATTTTATTATACATTAATATATAAACGAAT
The DNA here is from genome assembly GCA_946598075.1 of Artocarpus hirsutus. Lineage (NCBI taxonomy): Eukaryota > Viridiplantae > Streptophyta > Magnoliopsida > Rosales > Moraceae > Artocarpus > Artocarpus hirsutus. The sequence goes on along the minus strand of CAMOHE010050451.1, from coordinate 10,270 downwards.
TCCTTTCCTTTTTTTGAATTCGTTCAGGTTTTATTTTTAAACTTTTATACATATATATATAAAAGTAAAATTTTTTAAAAAAAAAACTTTACGTTTATGTAAAGGTATGTGTGTGTGTGTATATATATATATAATTTAAAGAATCCCAAAACGTGATTCAATATTTTAATAATAAAAAGGATAAGAAATGTAGAGTATATTCCTTCCCTATATATCTAATATAGTTTCAAATTTGAAATTAAATAAAAATAACTAATTGCTCGTATATAAAAAGGTAGAAATAACAGTTATCTCAAAAGATCAATCTTTCACGTAACTTTTGCAAAATACTTCAAGAGAAAAATTGAGTGTTCTTCTCTAAAAAAAAAAAAGGTCTGCTATCTCATGTATTGAGTACATAGCAAATCTAGAAAAGTATGAGGTAAATTCATTCTTACAGTTTGATGCCCACTTATCTTTCCATTAGTGTAGAGGCTTAGTTTAAAAGATCGTAGTATCAAAGAGGAAAGTTAGGATACCCTGATAGGTCTTCATAAGGTTGGTCAAAATTCCCAAAGCTTTCTATTATTAATTAAAATTATATAACTATTCCTAATGAACAAAGTTTTCAGAAAATTTTTGTTTGTCAACAATTCATTCCTTTCACTGCTTTTCATATTTTATTCCAACAATATATAGCACCATTTTATTGAGGTGTCAAGCAAATCATTAATCTTGTATGAAACGGTCTGACAACTCTTACATTATTCTACTTTTATATGTATATGATATCCTAATTGCAGGAGCTAGCATAGATGACATTGATCTGTTGAAAAGAGAGTTGTCAAAGGAGTTTGCAAAAACGTGGGCGCAGCAAAGCGAATCCTTTGGACGAGGAATTCTAGAATCAAGGTGAATGCGATTTTGGAACCATCAAATTATAACTATATGGGGAAGGTTCATAGCAGCAAATTCAACATGAATGGAACACATATATCATATATCGCATCATTCATGTTCTAGAATTAGAGATCTCATAAGTGTGAATTTTGTATGAAGTAGTTAATTACCTAGTCGTTGGGAGCTGCACTTTGGTTGAGGGTTCTCTTCATCATCCGTATCATCATATTTCTTTCTTTCCGTCCAATTCGTCTTGATTATTTTTGGTGGATCAACACCAACTATAAAATTAGATTTAAGGAGAGATTTCAATCAATATTATATTTTAAATTTTGGAAAGTATATCAGATATTATGTGTAATATTTTAATTGAATGAAGATCACAAGTTCACCCACTTATTGCTTGAAGCAATTTTTTTATCACGTAGAAATTTGACGAAGCTAATGCACGTATTATTGTTTTTCTGATAGTCTTTGTTGTCATTGTCTCCCCCTTCACCCCAGCGTTTTCTGTACTTCTCAATCTTGCTTTCGTCGATTAATGATTGCTCCTTTAGCTCAGCGTCCACAGACATACCTGTAAAACGATCTACAACAATCAAAGTATATCGTAAGAACATTAAATATTTCCTAGAATGGGAAACAATAAACTGATATAGATACTGAAACAAATTAAAGTTTAAACAAGGCAGATTTATAATGATGTTATTGATTATAAGGATAAGTGATGCTTTGAATTCAAATTGAATTTTGTTTATCCATAAGATTAGATCTTTTTTTGGATTGAAAGAGGATAACTGATTACATCGCAGGAATTTAATTACTCCATATCTGAGAAAGAAAATAAGGTGAGACAAACAAAAAAAACAACGACCACCCCGACGGCCACTACATCGGTCGTAGGTAGTGATCTTCTGCACCTTCGATAAAGGATCTCACAACCGCCTCGAATCTCACAACCGCCCTTATGGCCGTTGCCTCATCACTGGGAGTACCCGAACAAGGTCATCGTTAAAAAGTCAACCCAAGGAATCTGGTCGTTTTATTTTGTTTGTTTGTTTTTTTTTTTTTTTTTGGTTTTGTTTGCTTTGCTTTTTTTTTTTTCTTGGCAAATTGTTTCTGCTTTTTACGTTTGAGGGAGTTTGAGTTATGGTTACTTGATTACTTTATGGTTTTGTGAAAGATCTTTTATAGCGGTGTCACATTTCAGTTATATTCTAATGCTTTTGTTACGGTAATTTTTGGTACCTTAAAAAAATGCGCAAAAGGCCATGTAAAACAAACATAATAAGAAAGGATTTACCTCTCAGTCGAACTCAAGATAGACTTCATGATTAACACCAGTATCTGTATAAAAATAAATGGAAAAATAAGTGCATGATCTAATTCGACTTAAAACTCTTCCTTCTCGAGCACAAAGAGCATACATTCAATTATTCTCAGGAATAATTACGTACTATTTTCAACTTCTCAAACTCTGTCAATTTATCCCAACATCTTAAGACAAATAATTCTGCTTCTTTCAAAGCAAGAACATAATTGTCAAGTCTTGGCAATTCCTTTCCAGCATCGTTAATAGAGAACTCATAAAATAAACAAATAAATTTTTGATCTAATTTCAAATTTAAGTCCCTTACGTACTTGGATAGAAAATCGTATCATTATTTTCTACTTTCGTGAAGTTTTTAGTAATGGTTTCTAACTATAAACTTGAGATGGTTTTAGTTTATGGGTCTTTTGTTTTTCCGTGGGCGACATAATGGTTTTTTTTTTTTTAAAAGAAAAAAACATGTTGACATGTTGCTTGAAAAAAGTAAAATCTTTTTGTCGTGTGAGCTTGAAAATTGTAATGATTTTGTGGTTAGTTATAGCATAGAGGTAATTTCTGACTCCACAAGAATGTGTAAAGTTTAATTGAATCTCTCAACCACAATTAAAAAATTGCATACTTGAAAATATTAGGTGGTTCATCAATTAGTATAGCAGAAAAACAACAAAATGGTGATGAAATTAAATTGTCCTGATTTTTGAAAGTATAATAAAGTTCCAAAAATTATCAATAATTAAAAAATTATTAAAAAGATATGTGGTTTGAAAAATTGGTGCTAAAAATTATCAAATAATTAAAAAAATGGCAAAAAGATATATAATTTGAAACTTGACATACCGGTGACTACAACGCGGAGAGAGGCAATAACCTTGACATGTAACAACCTTGATATGTAGCTGACTATAACTCAAGGCCGAGGAGAAAATGTCCAAGCAAGAGTATGTTTTGTGAAATGAAGAGCAAATTTTGGCAAATTCAATTGGTAAGGACCGTTTGGAAAATTTAATCCATGAAGAAGACGCTATAGAATAAGTTTAATTAGATTAATATTTCGCGGTTGCTTTATATTTATAATAATTAAACAGTTGATCAAGCTATGAAAGAAGTCAATACAACTGCTAGACTTTTTTGGACAAATCAAGTTGACAAAGTAGAAGAAGCCTTGCAAGCCATGAATGTTAGATTTCTACTATTTCGACCTATTCTTTTATGGGCTTAAGTCCCATTCCTTTTGATGTTTTCTCAACTTGATCTCTATTCACCCTTGGATAAATAGATTTGCAATAGTCCCTTTAGACCTTACATAGTCTATTATCATGACTTTAGTTGAGATCAGTTGTCTAACGGTATTATGTCGATGATGTATTTCTCTAAATTTACCATTGTATATCACATTCTATGCCTTGCCAATAGCAGATTGATTATCACAATGTATGCAAATTATAGGTATAGGTTTAGACCATTCAGAAATATCCTCCAAGAAATGTCTTAGCCATTCCACCTCTTCACCGCTTTTATTTAAGGCCACAAATTCATATTCCATAGTGGATCTGGTTAATACCGTTTGCTTTGATGATTTCTATGAGACTACTGTGCCTCCCAAAGTGAATACATATCCACTTATAGCTTTAGAATCTTGTATATCAAATATCCTATGGCGTCCGACGCGTGCCCCACCTCAAGCCTCCATAGGACCCACCTTACGGGGCCCTAGGACTTGTGGCTGTTATTGGTGAACCGTTCCCGTGCCTGTCCCCTCTGGGGCCCTCTAGCCCTTTAGGGTTTTTCTTTCGCGTCCCTTGGGTTTGAACCTCAAACCTCCCTTAAGAAGTTCTTATTTCTATCTCGAGTACCAATTGAGCTAGTACCTAGTAGCTTAATTGGTACTCGAGATGGAAATAAGAACCTCTTAAGGGAGGTTTGAGGTTCGAACCCGAGGGACGCGAAAGAAAAACCCTGAGGGGCTAGAGGGCCCTAGAGGGGATAGGCACGGGAACGGTTCACCAATAAGAGCCACAAGTCCGAGGGCCCCGCAAGGTGGGTCCTATGGAGGCTTGAGGTGGAGCCCACGCCGGACGCCACATATCTAACTTGTGTCAAAATACCCTTCAAGAATAGCAGGATTTCTTGTAATGTGTAGCACATAATCACAAGTATATCGTTAGTACCTAAGTACTCCAACGATCGATTTCCATGGTCATCTCCTAGATTATTTGTGAATCTACTCAGACTACTCACAACGTAGACAATATTTGATATTATACAACTCATTAAGTACATTAAGCTGCCTATCATATTCCACCTAAGATATACTTTTTCCTCTATTTTTGGACTGGTGTTGACTAATATCAATTGGTGTTTTGGCCATGCCAATATCATTTTTATTAAATTTGTCAAGTATCTTATCCACATAGTGTAATTGACTCAATATGAGTCCATCAGGTGACCTTTTTTATTTTGATTCCCAAAATCACATCAGTAGGTCCCATGTCTTTTATGTCAAACCTTGAGTTCAATATGTCTTCAGTAGACTTGATCATTCGATCATTGCTACCCATGATTAGCATGTCATCTACATGCAAACAAAGAATGACATATTCAGCGTCTGTACTTATGTCATAAACACATTTGTCACACTCATTAATTTTGAAACCATTTGACATCATGACATTGTCAAATTTCTCATGCCATTCCTTTGGTGCTTATTTAAGTCCATGCAAAGACTTCACCAATATGGGGACTTTCTTTTCTTGTCCTAGAGCAATATAACCCTCAAGTTGTTCTATATAAATTTCTTCTTTAAGATGTCCATTAAGAAAAGTAGTCTTTACATCCATCTGATGTAGATCAAGATTGGCAATACGGCAATTGCCAAAATCATTCCAATGGAGGTTATTCTCATCACAGGAGAATAAATACAAAAGTAATCAAGGCCTTCTTCTTGTCTATAACTTTTTATAACAAATGTGGCCTTATACTTGTCAATTGTTCCATCTACTTTCACTTTCTATTTGAAAATCTACTTGAAACCTAGCGATTTACTTCCTAGAGGAAGATCCACTAACTCCCAAGTATGATTCTCCATGATCGAACCAATTTCACTCTTTATGGCTTCTTTTCATAAAGGGCCCTCAAAGGAGCTTACAACTTCTCTAAAAGTTTGAGGTTCAACCTCTAGCATATAAGTCTAGAAAATTTAGTCCAAATGACTTTTCTATTCTTGCCTTTTTGCTTCGTCTAGGCTCTTCCTCTTCTTTTCAATTTCAACTTCTTGGTCTTGATCCTAACTATTCACTTTAATAGTTTCAAACATTTGTTTAGATGAACTTGGACCATCCCTTTTAGATTTACAACAAAATACATGTTCAAAAAAAATGCATTGTCAGATTCCATTACTATGTTCTTGTGAATCTCAGGGTTTTTAGATTCATACATAAGGAACCGATATGCACTACTGTTGTGAGTATAACCAATGAAGATGCAGTCAACCATTTTAGCACCTATTTCCCTCTTTTTTGGTGTAGGTACCATTACCTTTACAAGACAACCCCACACTCTCAAGTATTTATAGGAAGGCTTTCTTCCATTCCATAATTTATCAGGGATTTTGTCTTCTTTCTTTCAGGTACTTTATTTAAAAGGTAATTAGCTGACAAAAAGACTTCCCCTCACATGTTCTATAATAATCTCAAACTTACCAACATCGCATTCATCATATCCTTTAAGGTATGATTTTTGCGTTCTACCACACCATTTGATTGAGGTAAATAGGATGGCATGACTTCATGAATAATACCATATTGTAAATAAAATTCACTAAATAGTTTTACATATTCACCACCATGGTCACTTCTTACCATCTTAATTTTCTTATTAAGTTGGTTTCTAACTTATTGCTTATAGAGAGAAAATTTCTCTATAACTTCATCTTACTTTTAAGTAAATATACATAGCAATATTTTGTGTTATCATCTATAAAAATGACAATATTTCTTCCAACATTTAGTTTGAACAAATTTTAAATCATAAATAGTACTATGTATCAAATCAAGTGGCTTGGTATTGCTCTCAATCATTTAGAATGAAGATCTCATTTGTTTTGCCTCTACACATGTTTCACACTTATGTTTGGGATCAATATTAAATGTAGGTATGTGATCCAAGTTAATTAATTTAGGCAAAGTATCATAATTAATATGACCTAATCTACCATGCCATAAATTAGAAGACTCAAGCATATAAATGGAAGGCTTTTTATTTTTGTTGATGAAATTGGGCTTAACAGCCATTACATTCATTTTTCACATCCCAACTTTCACATATCCCCTTCCCACATACATCCCATATTTGGACAAAGCTATTTTATTAGCCTTAAACACCATCTTGAAGCCATGTGAACTTGACAAAGTTCTAGAAATGAGATTCTTTTGGATATAAAGCATATACAACACATTTTGCAACTTAACTTCCTTGCCTAAAGTCATCTTCAAGAATACCATCCATTGGCCCTTGATCTCAGATGTAGCAGAGTTTCCCATATATAGCTTCTTTGTAAAGTCTGATAGTATGAGTTTATAAAGGCAGCTTTATCACAGCAGACATTGTGTGTGGCCCCAGTGTCTAGCCACCACTTCTTAGGTTTAGAGTCCACCATGTTGACTTTAGAGACCACAGTGGAAATACTAATGTCTAACATTTCTTGTATGATGGTGTCCACCACATTGGCCTCTTTCTTCTTGTTCTTCTTCGGTAGCCTACAATTTGCCTATTTGTGACTCACATTGTCATAGTTGAAACATTTCCCTTGGAATTTCTGCTTCTTTGAAATTCCATCCTTAGGTCCTAGCTTGAACCCCGACTTGTTTTTCTTATTCTTGGAGCTTTTATCATGCTCCAGCATATTTTCCTTGGCAATAGACATGTTAGAGAGCTTTTTCTCAGATCTGCTATTGTCTTCCTCAGTGTGAAGCCAAACAATAAGGTCTTCAACACTCATCTCCTTACTCTTGTGCTTTAGATAGTTCTTGAAGTCATTCCATGTAGGGGGTAGCCTCTCTATAATTGCAGCTACCTGAAAAGACTCACTAATTGCCATTCATTCTATATGAATTTTATGAATGAGTAATTAAAGTTCTAAAACTTGACTAATCATAGTCTTAGAATCCACTATAGAATCCACCATTCTATAGTTCATGAACCGTACCACTGTGAACTTTTTAGCACTAGTATCTTCTGTCTTGTACTTATGGTCTAAGACTCCCACACTTCCTTGGCCGTTTTATTTTCATACTATACACATTGTAAGTGCATTAGTCAAGCCGTTCAAAACATAGTTCTTTCACAAGAAGTCAAAATGCTTCCACACTTCAATAACAAGCAAAGTCAGAGCATCTGCTTCATCCTTTCTAATAGTAGGATGATCCTCTTTTAAGAATCGCATAGGATTTAGTATTGTTAAATAGAACAACATCTTTTGTTGCCAAGTTTTGAAATTTAGCTTACAAAATTTCTTAGGTTTCTCCTTATGGTTCATAGGAACCGAAACCGACAAAACTTGTGTCGAGGTTGAGGCAATAACCCAAGAAGATGGCACTAGTGTCTTAAAAGTGCTCCCAATTAGAACATTCTCCATTGAAACAATGTTCATATGATCACCCATTTTTGAAAATATCAAAGTCTATGTCTTAAAATTTATACGAAAGATAAATTTACGTTTTTTTTACGTAAATAAATCTCGATACGAATGAACAGCAACAATTGTATAATAAGTCAAAACTAAACAATGCAAAACGGTATTACATAATTGATCAGTAAAGGCAAAAGATTAAAGAGTCTCTAACTAATACACTATAAATTGTAACGTTTGAGAACCGTAAACAATATATATCTAAATTTTCCAAAACCCATTAAAGTAATTACATTCATATATATACATTTAAAAAAAAAAAACACACGCACACACACAAAAACGTTTATAATTCCAAGGGAAAACGTTCATGCGATTTTTTTAAAAAAAAACGTTCATTAAAAGCCGACGAACGTCTATGAATGTTCATGCAATTTGTTTATAAATGTTTATAATATGAACGTTTTTTATATTCATTTGGTTTAATGTCTTACATGCAATTTGATTTGTACGTTTTTTTTTTTTTTTTTCATTTACAATCTGCCGAATAACGGGCTTTATTAGTGGAAACCAAACGTACATTCAAAATAAGAGTAATCGATATACAGTCAATAATTAAATGCTAATGTAAACAAATTATCAAAACAACTTGAATGTAACAATTCCAAACGTTCATAACAAAAGCAAATGTTTATAACAATAACAAAAGCCAACATCAAAAGCAAACCTAATGTGTCAAAGTTGAAACGTAAAAAATATACAAGCAAAGAATCTATAATAAGATGGTTGTACTCAGGTTAACACAATATTCAAACTAAATAGAATAAACAATGGATTTGATGTATATGTTAACATGCAACCAAAATACAAGAAGGAAATTATAAGGTCTATTTCTTAATTACAACAGCTTGTCCATTTTCAAAGGATGGTATGTTTTGAGAATGTTAGCACAATCGCATATAATATGGATAAAAATGAACAAGTTACTATTGAAGATATTACAAATCAAAGAAATAAGAACAAAAACTTCAACTAAATCAAAGTAAAAATTGGACGGAATAAACAGTTGAGGCACGTAAGGATCACGCTTTCCTTAAAAGAGATTCACCCCCTCTACTTGTGCATGAAGATTCGACAGAAGGTCTATCTCCCAAGATACAACGACAAACAGCAATGGTCTAAGCACGATTAATCACTGCTTCCAGCGAACTTGAAACCATATCTTTCTCTATCCCCAAAACTCATCTACGATCAGCTAGCTAGAACCTGAAAACTAAAAAAAAAAACCTTGTACTTTGTGTGTTTTTTGTGTATTAGAAAATGTAGAGAATGTCTGTAACGCCCAATTTTTATAGACGTTACAAATGTCGTTACATTCATTCATTTAACCATTAATTGAAGCAAAACTATTATAAATAATAACATGTATTTGAAATTACAGTTTGAAAAAGCATACCCAAGATCCGTACATATATTTTTTTTATTATTTTTTTTAAACACAGTTCGGTAGGCCGAACTTTAGATTTCGGTAGGCCGAACTTGACCGGCAGGCCAAAGGCCACCCGAGGCTTTGCAAAATGAAATTTTGAGAGCAAGGCAGTCCGACCAGTAATGGTCGGCAGGCTGAACTTTTAAAAAAAATATTTGAAGTTAATTTTTTTTTTTTTAAAACAAGTTCCAAAACTTCAAGGTGTAGAAACAATAAACAAACTCAGAAATAAAAACATAAAAATAAACATAGTTTCAAAATTTAAAAAATTCTTTCTTTCTTGGCGTCTTCCGTTTGCAATTCATCTTGCTTAGCTCACACTCCCATCATGGTCCTCCACCTATTCCATGATTCTTTTACCTTTAACTGGAACATGATGTAAACTTAATTAAGCAAACACTTAGTAAGTACATTTGTAAATCTCACAACTTAAAACATTTCATAAACATCATAATAGTGCTCTAGGCACATTTTCATAGGGCACATATCTTTCTTTGCATTGTCCATATTAAAACAGTATCCATTTTATCTTAAGGGCCCAAGTGTTGCACCATAACATCATCATCATAGGCGCGCTGTCATGAGAGGAGAGGGATAGCTAATCCCAAACCAAACATGACACATAACTTAACATAACATAACATATCATTGGGTGTGCAACACTTATTTAGGTGATACATATATACATACTTATACTTTCATACTTTGAAAAACATTATCTGTAACGCCCGCCTAATTTTATGTAACGGATAATGTTATGTTAATGATGACATTAAATGTTATATTAATGACGATGATAAGTGTTATACTCATGATATGTTATGATATATGATATAATGGTGCTAACCATTTTATTTTAAGTGTTATGACAGGTGACGCTCGCGTGGAATTGATGTGTTCAAATGTTCATGTCATTTATGATATGTGTTTAATTATATTTTTATGG
>CAMOHE010050448.1:0-16530 GCA_946598075.1 Artocarpus hirsutus | reverse complement strand
ACCTTCATGTATTTAAAATTTTGTAACTTAACATACACTCATAATTTGAAAACCAAAATTGGCAGAGACAAACTTAACATATATACCTACTACCATGATTTTTCTTTACTCATAAAAATCTCATTTAGTAATTAAAACAAGTCACAAAACTTTCTGCATGCAATCTGCCAGCAGCATTGAAACAGTGAGCATTATTCATTTCAGGTCCAACTTTCACATTTTCATATCACTGAAAAATCCATAAAAATATCTAACATGTCATATACACACAGAATTATAACATACTCAAAAATCAGCCTAAAATAAAATACTAACATTTCAAAACATGCATTGGAAGGCAGAGATAAAATCATAGCCACAATTATGTAGACAGTGGGCTACATGCAATAATAATTTCTAAACAATTAAAATAAATTTATTTAAACCTAAAAAATTCATATGACATTATTTTAAACATATACATACAGTAGCATGAAATTTCTCATCTCCAAATAAATTATGTAGTCATATAAAAACTTTACACAATAATAATTTAACAAATTCACTGCAATAACAAATTAAATACCTAGCATTCATAAAATTTCTATAACTCTTAATATATATATCATATTATCACCAAAATTTCCAGTCTATAATTTAACATATATATAAACATATCTATCAAATTTCGTGCAATAAAACATTCACTTGCATCAAAAACAACACCCATACATATGTGCATAAAAACAGTCAGCAATTATTTACAGTGAGTGGCGGAGAATAGAAAATTCATAACTTTTTATATAAAATTCAAAATAACGTGAGACTTGGGGGAAAAATCACATAACACATGTATATTTATCATACTAAAAATTCAGAGCAAAATATAATTCATAGATGAAAATATGGCAGTCAATTTGAAGAGAAGAAAAATTTCAGAAATACGTAAAAATTTAACTCATACCTTAGAACAATTTCTTCTTCAAGCTCCTTGATTTTTCTCCAAAGAAATTTAAATAATAATGATAGGGAAAATTTGAGAGGATGATGAAGGAAGAACGTGATAGAAGAGGAAGAAAGAGAGGGAGAGTGTGAGAGAGAGAGTTTATGATAGGGAGAGAGAGAGAAAAAGAAAAACGTTAAAAGAAAATAAATTTGTTACTCTTTAAAAAAAATGAAACCCCTATTCTCATAAATCAGAATTTTTCTGATTAATTGGAAGGCATCTTTTGTGTAATGGATAGAATTAAGAGAGAAAAGGATCAAAGCTTCCAAAAATCAAATCGAGTTGCCATATATCACTTTTGTAAAACGGGAAAACTCATCCATTAAATTCAATAAATTCAAAAGTCAAATGTTTATTACCAAAATTAAAGAAATCATACCATAATTATGTTATTTATTCAGAATAAAACGTCCATAAATAAATTCAACCTTATCACAATTTTGTAAAAATTTCTGCTGACTACTTGTCAGCTGTCATCGGCCTGCCGATCTCAGAAGTTCGGCCTGCCGATCTCAGAAATCCGGCCTACCGATGATATACCATCGGCTTGCCGTTCAGAGAACATCATTTCGGCCTGCCGAACTACCTTAACACTCAAAATTCATTCATAACATATAATTATCCATAAAATATAATTAAACACATAACATAAATGACATGAACATTTGAGCACATCAATTCCACGCGAGCGTCACATGTCATAACACTTAGAATAAAAATGGTTAGCACCATTTATCATATATCATAGCACTTATCATGAGTATATCACTTAACATCATCATTAAAATAACATTAACGTCGTCATTAACATAACATTATCCGTTACATCAAATTAGGCGGGCGTTACATACTTAAGGTAGATGGGTGGTATACTACCACTGGTAGGTTTACTAGTTTTCAACCTGAGAATTAAGAAATTCATAGAAAATAAAATATAACTCTGATTTAGGCTCATAATAGCTCGTTGGAAAGCTTAGGATTTCTACTTTTAAAATATGCAAACCAATTTACAAAATTCATTTTCATCTAATCCCTGAATTTCAAGAAAGAGCTACTGCCCATAGAGATAATACAATGTATATGGAATGTTAAGTTTTTCTTAAACCCAAAGCATATTATTCTCATTTAAAATTTCAAAACCATTCAGCATGCATTATATAATCATAATAAATATATTCTTATTAGTTTTATACAAAAATCATCATCAAACTATATCTCTAGCCTTTCTTACAATTAGTGAGAAAAACATGCATTAACTATGAAGAAAATACATACTAAAGCCAAGTTTGAATTAAAGAAAACTTACCTCAAAACTCCTTTGAACAACACCAAAGTTCAGGTTAAAAATCAAGCTTGTATTGACTCCAAAACGGCTTCAAACGTGGCTGGAAATATAGTTGTCATGGTTGCAAAGAGAGCTTTATGCCTTGTGTCTTTAGTTGGAAATTGAAGTGAGAAAGAAGAGAATGAGAAACTAGAGAAGAGAGTGGTGATGGTTGAATAAATAGGCATCAAATTAATTGAGGAGCGGGATAGAATTAAATGAGTATTAAAAAAAAATATTATCATGTCTCCCATGGAGACTTTTAGCAAATAATGTCAACGTAATTGAGGGGACAAATGGGGTAAGTTGTAGAAGAAGATGAAGGAAGCATTAAAAAGGTGGTTGAGAAAACATATCGATGTTTCTTGGTAGTTGAGGTGAATTAATTCTATGTCTCTAAATGATAAGGATGCTATTTAATTGAGCATTAATGTAGTGGGACAAGGTTGATAGAAGTGAGTGATAGGTAGGTTTTAAATATTTAATACGGAGACTTAGTAAAAATACTAAAGTGACATTCTTATTCATATGATTTTACCAAAAATCATATCCGTTAAAATAGCGGGTGTTTCATGATAGTTTTATTTAAATGTTTTAAAGTTAATGAAATATGTTGTAAATGTATGTTTTAAGAAATAAATGTGTATGTGATGTTATATGAAATGGATGTTAATTTGTGGTAATTAATTCTTTGAAAATGAATGTTAATTGCTGTTTTATGAATGTATGACATGAACACAATGAGAAGTGAGCACATCGAGACCGCGGCATCGTCACCTACAAGTTAAAGTTAAGTAAGCTTATTGAGGTAAGTACATTCTCACCTGTAACATGATATGTTTATGAAAAGTATGAGTTTATAAAAAGTATGAGTTTATAAAAAGTTTGAAATATATGTTCATGATGGTTTTATGATGATTTCTCATGATGATTTTACATAAAGTATTATTATGAAAGTTTATGCATGTTTTGATGATAATGTTTTTCAAAACATGAAAGTATAAATATGTATTTATGTATCACCTAAATAAGTGTTGCACACCCAATGAAATGTTAAGTTATGATATGATATGTTATGTGTCATGTTTGGTTTGAGATTAGCTACCCCTCTCCTCTCTATGTTATGGTGCAACACTTGGGCCCTAAAGATAAAATGAAAAAAGTTTTAATATGGACAATGTAATGAAAGATATGTTCCTATGAAAATGTGCCTAGTGCACTATAATGATGATGATAATGATGATGATGATGATGTTCATAAAATGTTTTAAGTCATGAGATTTACAAATGTACTTACTAAGCGTTTGCTTATTCAAGTTTACATCATGTTGCAGATAAGGGTAAGAGATTTATGGATTAGGTGGAGGACACTGACGGGCGTGTGAGCTAAGCAAGATGAATTGCAAACGAAAGAGTGCCAAAGAATGATTTTATTTTATTTAAATTAAGTTTTACAAATTTGAGTATGTTATTTGATGGACTTTTAAGATTTGAACTAGAACACTTTAACTTTATTATTTTATAAATTTTCTTCCGCATTAAAACTGTATTTAAACAAATTTTCTTTTAATCGTTCGAACTACCAACCGTTACTGGTCGGACTGTCGAAGAACTTTAATCGGCCTGCCGATCCTATTGATTTTAAAATCCCGTTTTGTAGAGCCTCGGGCGGCCTGTTGAAGGTTGACCTTCGAACTGCTTCGGCCTGCCGAACTGTGTATATGGATTTTAAAGATATTTTTTAAAGTTTATTCGGTTTACTTTGATATTGATAAACTATTTATTGGGTGTTTATAATTGAGCAATATAAGTTATACATGATGTATATATATAAATATATTAAAAAAAACGCATGGATCTTGGGTTATGTTTTCAAATTACCTTTTTAATTAAATAGTTTATCTTATAAATAAAAACATTACGAAACGAAAGTAACGACATCTGTGACGTCCGTAAAGGGGGCGTTACAGGTTAATTGCCGGAATAATCATTCGGCACCCCCTTTAAAACCGTGTGATGGTCACAGTAAAAATAACGTTATATCAGTATTCTTTGTCCCTGGGCATACAAACATTTAAGTCAAAATCATCACACCGTCAAGTTTAAGTTTGAGAGTGCTCAGAACAATTTCCAAGGACACAGTGTTGTAATTGTTGCAGTTCGGGCTGAAATTTACAGAGCACATAACAATGGCAGGAGGTGACACTACACTATCCAATTTGCTTCTGTTGCATTATGGTTATAATATGATTATCACCAACCCCAAGGGTTTAAGTTGCCAGTGAAAAAAAAATAAAAGAGAGTTACGTTGTGGGGTACATGAGAAAATCACATTTTAATATCACGTGTTAAATTTCAGCTAGAAAATTAACATCGTTGTTAATAAGAGATGACTTTTCATTATAAATATACGAAAATTCAGGGAACGCTAAGGGCCGAAAATGCCAAAGGATTGGATAAGAGATATGCAGGCAATGTCCACACCACATCATCGAGTACTATAATAAGATTTGATTGAGAAAAAAAAAGTTTCTGAGATGAAAATAGAAATTTATAGGATGGTAGGAACAGTTATGTTATAACTATTTTTAATATAGTATATAAGATCTTTATATTATAATTTTTTATTATTATTATAGCATGTGAAAGTTTTACATGATTTATAACAAAAAAAAATAGTTTCATCGCTTTGGCAAACACACCCTTAGTTTTGTCGGGTTTCCTTGATGATCACGTTCTTTTCCCACTCTCTCCTCTTATATACAAAAAAAAAAAAAAAAAAAAAAAAAGGTTTTGTTTGCATGTATTTGTTTATTAAAGCTTTATATTTTAATTTTGTTTAAATGGTTTTGTCGGGTTTCATTGATGATAGCAGTTTTTTTTTCTCTCCTCTCATGTACAAAAACATTTCTTACATTCACTTATTTCCTATTTTTTTTAGTACATTTTTGGTGCATGTACTTATTTCCTATTTGTTTATTGGTAAGCTTTATATTTTAATTTTGTTACCCTTTCTGAAGTATCATCATATCCAGGCCAGATAATATAAAATAAGGAAGCGGGATTTTCTTTCTTTTTTAATGATATTTTTTCAGCGACTATTTAATGGTGTTGGTGGGGCAAGGTTTTGGCTGTACAAGATTCTCGGTCATTCGGACACACTTATCAGAAACACGTGGACGGTTGAGGATTTTTTTTTTCTTCGCTGGTTTTGAGTGGAAGCTTTGAAAAAAAGCAAAAAACAAAAACAAAACAAAACCGTTATCCAGCTGTAAACCAAGCATTAAAAAGATCCGATTGTTTATTTGACAATTTCTATAATGAGAACCACTGACAGTGCACGAAGGGTTGAAACCGTTTTCTACGATTGAAAGTTTAAAATATTTTTTTTAAAGTATTTAAAAAGTATATTTAAAACTTAAATTTTTAAACTATAAATTATAACAAGTGAGAGTTTTATATTGTAGTTTATTTTTTTTTATCATTATAGCATGTGAGAGTTTTATCTTGTAGCAACTAAATTTTTATTAAAATTGATTTTTACCAAACATTATTGGTTTAAATTTTATAAAAAAAAATACTATAACAAAAATAGTTGGAACGGTAAAAAATGGTAAAACTGTTTTTGCCAACGAAAGCCGAATAAAAAAAATTACCCACAAATAGTATTTGACTTTTATTCAGCAGTAAATCTGAAAAAAAAAAAATTTCATCAAATTTAACAATTTAAAAACATACACAGAAAAGTTCCCGCTAAAGAAGTTTAGTATTTATTTATTCTCATTGAAAAGACGTCT
Organism: Artocarpus hirsutus; assembly: GCA_946598075.1. Lineage (NCBI taxonomy): Eukaryota > Viridiplantae > Streptophyta > Magnoliopsida > Rosales > Moraceae > Artocarpus > Artocarpus hirsutus. Next base: position 10,424 of record CAMOHE010050448.1, on the reverse strand, counting down.
ACACACTTTTTTTTTTTTGGGGTCGTCAAAATGCAAAATGTCGTGGTTAAAAACCCAAAAAGTTGTCACCAAATGTTCCTGGTATTATGATTTCTTCGTCGTATCACGTTTGTCGTTAAAATTCTGTGGCCAAAGAAACACCATGCTGTTGTTGATGAGCATCTCCTGATGACAACGGAATTTATATTGAATATGATTGGTAAGAAAATTAAAACTAAAAGTTAGAAGGATTTGTCTTTTGAATGTAAGAGATTCACATTGCAACATATAAGAGCTTTATACTATAATAATTTTAAATTTATAGTTAAAAAAAGATTGCCAAACTCACCCATTATCTCTTGAGAGATTTAGTAGTATATGTCGCTGAAAATAATGTTTAACCCAGAATACTCGAGGTTAGTACTTGGAACATTTCGAATGTTGTCCAATGTTTTGTCGCTAAAAGTGAACACCTCGTCTCTATGTGAGGTACATCACCCTCATCTCACATGTGACTCACCCAAGTCACAAAGATTTTCATTTTTCATTTTAAATGACAAATACCAGCGGGCATTTGATTGGGATTATGATGTAATTGTATTATAAGTAAAAAAGTGAACTTCCATAATAAGAATTAAAAGCTCACAATAATATTAATGATAAAATATTGACCTAACATATTCGTTCTATCTATAATTGAAATGTCAATTATTAGTTGAATTGTCAATTTTTAGTTCGACTTTTAGTTGAAATTCCTCGTTGAATGTCATTGTTTAGTTGAAATATTTCTAGTTTCTACCTATTAAAGTACAAACTATTATTGTCGATTGAGACATAGCGACCACAAACACCCAGTTTGATAGTTGACACACAATAGTCTAAGCTACGTTGGATAAATATTGTCTACGTACCATAATTAACTACTAAGTATACAATTCGTAACTCCAAAATAAAAATATAGTAAAAACATGACATAACGGTTAATGTGATATTGATGTTGAAGAAGCGTAACATACTCAATGTTATATTCAATTATCATAATGTTATATTTAACATTAATATTAATATTGCGCCAAATGACTGTGATGTTAGATTTTTTCCTTGGACCATCCAAAAAATATTAAAACATCTACATCTGCCTTTTGGGAATGGGACCAGCAGCAATTGGAAATCTATAGGTACCGTGGCTTCACCGCTGGTTTTTATATATGTGGTACTAAAAAGAAAGAAAAGAAAAATGAACCAATTTTGAAGACAGAACAGCTTTAAGGGAGTGAATATATTAATTATCCGTAACCAAAAAAACAAAGAAAGTAATGTGCTTTTTGGCAAATATGAGAAGGGCATGCTAAAAGAAGCCAAATGCATTAAAAATGTACTAGTCCGAAGTGTAGGAACCAGCTCAATATAACTTGATCATACTCTAGCACAAAATACAAGCAGCTTCAAAACTAGAAACATAATTTAGGGCATTAAATTACCAAAAGTCATAGACTCTAAAAAGCAACTTGAACGCCCTAATTATTTCATCAACGACGTCATTTAGTAAAGCGGTACTAGGAAGGTCACACAAAACACACAATTTAACCTAGTGGGATCACAAACATTTTAGTAAGGCCATTAGAAAGAGAGAAAGCCACCACATGCAATATTCAGTGATGTCCATTGGCAGCGGCATCAACATGGCAACACTTGTAGGTAATGAAGGTCTCCATGATCCGAGGGCACTCGGGGCAGTGCATGGTCTCTGGGACCTTCCCAGCGACAGTCGGGATGTCGAGGCGGCAACAATGGCGAACCGATTGGATGACCTTGTTGTGATACTCCTTGAAAACAAACTCAAATCCCTTGTCCTTAGCAAACTCCTTCCACTTGTCGAACTCCTCAACAACCCTAAGGATTGTGAAGCCGTGTCCCGCCACAACAACGGTCTGCCCTTTGCTCAGCACGGCCCAACCGCTCTCGTTCTTGTAGGAAAGAAGCTTCTGGATTTCTTGGGTGACGGGGTCAACTTGGTGATGAAATTTTGTCAAGAACAAGCTCTCTATGGAACTCCAAAACTTCCCTAGAATGCCTAGGTCTTCGCCTCCTTTGGCCGTCTTTCCAACACAAAACAACTCTATGTTGATTTTTAGAGTGTCCTTGATAACGGGGTCATTTGCAAGGGCAGTTGCTTTCTTTGAGAATTGTTGGATCCACTCGTTGTCTTTGCCTCCATAGAAGAGAATGTACTTCTCTTCTTTGATCTAATATTCCAATTTTAATCAACTATAAGCAATGTATAAGAAATACCAAATGCATATGGGGCAAAAGTAACAAACAAAAAATAAAAAACCGTAAAAAAAAAAAAAAAGTCCTAATTATAAAGAGGGTCCAAATATCAAAGAAGGTGCGATGTAGATAGGGACCTTTCCGGTTCCTTTTTTCCCCTTTTTTCCGATCCCTAGCATGAATCTACTTTGTCCATTTTTTGATGAATAAAGTTACTTTGTCCATTTAAACCCCACATAACCCTGCTAAAACTTCATAGGTGAAACTCCTTTTTACCAACTTGTTTTCAGCAAAATTGAGATCTATATAATATGTGACACATTTTACATTTAAACAAAAAAACCTTAGTTAATTTTTTTTCCTTAACATTTTTTTGAGGCATCACCTTTTGTCTTCTAGCCGTAAAGTGGTTCAACCACTCACAAACGTGGCAAAATTTCATATGCATTAAAACATTTTTTTCCCAGCTTTTTCAGACAAATTGATACCTATGTTCCAACGTGACATTTTACTAATTCAGTGGAAGAAAAAAACGTACCCAAGTTTGAATAGAAGGATGAATATTGTTAACCACAGGGCCAATCCAGTTCAACTCTTTAGAAATAATCTCCTCAGCAGCCTTATTGAAAGGGAAAGCCTTCATTCCCCAAACTCTTATCAGATGTAGAGCATTGGGATTCTCAACTTTTCCTTGCGGGTTCAGCACAACTAATGTGGGCTTGCCCTTATACTGCCACTCCTCCTTGACATACTTAATCCCAGCTATGGGCGAGAAGTATTGAACCACGTACCAAGGCATCCATGTCCGAATGATCTCGTACTTCTTCCTCTGCTCGTCGGTCCACTGTTCCATTATGGGGACCCACACTATCTTGTACCGGTCGTCTTTCTTCGTGGCGTCGTAGACTGGCCTCAGGACGGAAATGTCCTCCTCTGTGATGTCTAGCCCCGTCACGAATAGTAAAACGTACCTTTTCCTTATCACGTCGATGTGAACCTGTTTTTAAATTTTTTTATTTAACGATAATAATGATAATGACCCTTTTGTATAGTATTTTTCAAAAAATATAAATTTTTTTTATTTAACAAATAATAATAATAATAATAATAATAACCCTCTTGTATAATATTTTCCAAAAAATGTAAAACTTTTTTATTTAACAATAATAATAAAATAATAATAACCCTCTTCTATGATATTTTTCAAAAAATGATTTTATCTCCTTGAGATTGAATCTCTTTACTCAAAAACATAGAGCACCAAGCTCGAAGATAGCATAGTTATTAAGTTGGATCTCGTTGTTTTGTGAAAGGCAAAATTTTATTCCTCTGGTATTTTTATTTTAAAATTTAAGGATTTCTCTTTTAGGAACTGAAAAATAACAAGTCGGTGAGGCTATCTTTCAACCTTAGATGTTTTTTTTAGAAATATGAATATGATTTGAGTAGATCTCATGGTCGAAAATGTTCCCTATCGGCATATGTCCCGACTAAGAAAGACCCTCAAAATTATATAGTATTTAAAAAAAAAAAAAAGAAGATTTGAGATGTGCCCAAAATCTTGAATTTTGCTTTCTTTGTTTAATCGCACCATAATGGAAGAGTAAGTGGGTCCTTTTTTTTTGTAATTTTTAAGGTTATATTTTGAAGCAATTATTATAGATCATTAAGTAGCCAAAGAGAGCAGAGCAAACCGTTTTGTGAGTAGAACCATCAAAAAGGGGCTGAACGTTGTCCTTAGAAAAGATCAGGGCCTTGAAAACCTCCATGATCTCCGTAGGAGTTTGGAAGATTTTCCTAAGCCTTCTATAACTCTCTGCCTCCTCTGTAATGAAATAAAAAATTAAACCTTTCTTAACTAATTAATTAATAATTAACCAACAAATTAATTTAACATTGTCATTACATTGGTGACTAACAATAATATTAACTATCATACAACACGCTTATAATAAGCAGCCAAACGGCCCAAACCTATCTGCTTCCTGCAGAATATCAGCTGAATTTTGAGCTTGTTGAAGATGTAGTGCACTTTCTGAGCATAGGGTGCTAGATCACACTCCTTCTCCCTTTAAAAAAAAAATGGACTTTGGTTACATTAATCAACGGTTGAAAATAGAAAGTCGAGTAGTTAATTAAACTAAGCGACTTACTCATCACTTGTGAGGGCACAAATCTTAGTAGAGCATGCCACAACACTTAGGATGGACCAGTAGACGTCCACAGGGAGGTGATCAAGTGCTATGGTCAGACGGGGGACGTCTTTCGGGTCGTAATTGAGGGAGAGCTTCTCGAACTCGTCGAACATCGCAATGACTTGCATGGTGGTCTTGATCAGGTTGTTGAGGTCCAGAACAGCCTGCCGGCGTTTCTGGACCTCGGACGGCTTGACAAGGGCAGACACTCTCTTGAGAGTTGCCAAGGACTTGGCCAGTTGGTCCGACTGCTGGTGGTGGGCTAAGAGCCAGAAATCGCCGAATTCCATCGCGAAAGCGGCAAGTGTCAGCACTGCCTTTGCTTCCCATGAGTAGGTTGACAGCTTGTTGAGGATTGACAGTGTTGTCTTGTGTGCAATTTCTTCTCCTGGTGCCCTGCAAGAGAGCTTAAAGAAAGGGAAGGAAAAAAATCCATGTGTTTAAAATTTGTTACTTCAAAATGTCAAAATAATATTAGAAAGACAGATGAACTTATTACCTCGCTGCTTATCTGCTTAAGTGTGCACAGTGGCACACTGAAATTAGCTTTTGGGGTCCTCTCTTCTATGTTCTCCACATGGACTTGGCTACCCTGTAAAATTAATCTTTTGTGACATATATATAATATAAAATATTTGTACTCAAAAGCACATTTTGTTGATGATTATGGTAATTTATTTTGTTTTAATTTAGTACCAGGACAATTTTGTCAACAATTTGAGTTGCGCGCTTGAGGATGTTTTCGACGATGACGAAAAGCGAGTCCTCGTCGAAAGATTCATCAGCGTGGACATGAGTGGCGTAGATGAGGTCCAAGACTTTTTGGTCAGAGAGGGTGAAAAGGCTGAGCTCGCCTTCAATGTGTTGTTGGGTTGAGGTTGTGGAAGTGGAAGTGGAAGTGGAAGAAGAAACAACCTTAACCACGCTGGTGGCTAGCATTTTTGGGTTTGGGGGAAGAACTCAGAAGAAGAGAGAAGTATGGCCTAAAAAGAAAGAAAGAAGAGAGAGAAAGATACTGTTGCAATATTAAGTGCTTCAGCTCACTTGCATTTATAGCCAACAAATTTCATCATCTTTATTTAATTTAATTTAATTTTTTTTTGGTAAATGAACGGGGTCAAAGACCAAAAAAAGGACAAACAAAAAACACAAAAAAACTACAAAGCACAGAATTTGGGAGTAGAAACTCCCCACGAATCACTTCTAATAATGGCAGCTTTTAATTATTATTTGGGTGCCATCTTAGTGTATATATTGTGTGTATCATAACCGGGGTACAAATATTTTCCTTCTCGTCGTTTGATGCATTTTGTCACGTTGAAACATTTTCAGAACTCAAACTCATGGAAATGGTGCTCTTTAAAAAAAAAATGGAAATGGAGTGGGTAACCCAAACGGGGTCCACCTATTTCCTTTTCCTGGTTGCCACGCCAAAACTTGTTGGGTACCTAAACCAGATTCCTGGAAATGGAATGGTGCTTCGAAATTTGGGTCTATCATGGATAAGGTTTTTTTCTAGTAGGTTACATTTTTAAGCATGATTTATTTTTTTTTTTTGAAAGTGATAATTTTTAGAAGAATTTTTTTGTTTCATAATGCTATAATTGTTGAAAACTTTGCTCTAATTATTTAGATATTTATATTATGAACAGTTTAAATTAATGTATTAAATGGGAGGAAGATATAGTTAAAATCACATATAATAAAAAAAATATGTAAACAGATGATCTCTGATGCAATTAAAAAGGCTACAAAACCAAATCCCCATTGGTTTATTTTTTAGGTCCCACCACAAAAATCTCTTTTTAATATCTGCTGCCAACTATGTACCATGGGAACTATTCATGATGTAAAATCACCAAAATTTGACGACTCCCCAGTATCTCACCAAAATAGATCTCTCGTGTTGAATAATCAAATGCAAGAATATAAAGAAGTAAAATAAAATTAAGAGTGCGTCGCCTTCAACGTAAGCCAGTGTACTGTTCAGATTTTCGCTACTTTTATGGAGAATTTCAAAGCTAGGCATCGAGCTTCTTAACGAATCCATTCTTAGGTCTCCAATTGGCCGCAATTGAGAAAACTAACACAAGCTAACATTGAGATGACCAGACAAGAACTGCTATCTAATACATTACTAAATTACTTCAGAAATGAGGAATTCTATTTCAAATCAATTCATCATTAATAAATTTATATTAGGAAAATTCTATGATAGGATATTAAAAGGATACTTTACAAGTAATTAGATATTCACCAAGATCCTTAATTAGTCATATTTTTTTAATGTGATATGATTTCAAGATAAAGGGAGAGTGAAAAACTATATTCTATTAGAAATATTTGTTTTTCATTCCCTTGTATTATTATTTGAAGACAACTACCATTATATATGCTCGACGTTGAGCTTCATAGCTAATCCATTCCTAGGCCTCCGGCTGGCCATTGCTGAGACAACTACGACAAGCTAAGATCATTTTCAATATAAATGTCAATGTTGATGTTATATTTGCTATAAAAGTGTAAAAATAATATATTTGATTTGCTATTTTATTTTGTTTTGTCATCGTTAAACCTTGAAACTAGTAAAAGTAAACTTTTAATATTAAAATAATTAAAAAATGAGAAATTTTGTAATTATTAAAATAAAAAAGTCAATCTGTCAATCAATAAGAATTAAATACCAAAGTTGATATATGTAAATTTGATGACAAATTTGTCATCAAGTTTAGTATACAACAAATTTCAAAAATGGCATTGCATTCAAAAGATTTTTTCTTTTTCTTTTTTTTAAATTCAAGTGATTAATTTGCCATTGAGATATCAATTTAGCATTGTATTGAAAATGCTCTAAGCGTCACAACAAGTACTAGACTTCTAGTTATGTTGTGTTTGGTAGAGTGGTGGGAACAATTGGTTATAACCATTTTTATGTTTAGAACCATAATTTAAGTTGTAACTGGTGTTTAGTAATGTTCTAAAATTTTTGGTGTGAACCATTTGGGGTTGAAACTAATATTTGGATGTTTTCGTGGTTAGAACCACAAGTTGAATATTTGTGATTTTTTTATTTTTTCTATTTATTATATATATCATGAAAATTTATAGTTAATATTTTATTTATAAATATTTAGGATGATTTTTTCATTATGATGTTGTCAAATAATTTCGATCATTTTTGTGCATAGCTATTGATACATGTTGTACCATAATATTCCTAAAAAAATAATAAAATCCCAGTAAAATTAGACCAAAGTATTTAGCTTTAGGAATATTTGTAAATGAAAATCTATTGTTGAAGATGTTCCAGGGCCGAACCGAAGTTCATTACTTGATTAATCCTTGACAATACATAATTAGCATGTTGAAAAAAAGCCTAATGTCTCCTTCATCGCCTTTGATGATCTAACCACATTCGCTGGGCCAAAGTATCCCTATATTCTTGCATAATCTCTTTACCTCAGCGTTGATATGTAGATGCATAGTAACCTAGTATTTCATCGATATCATCACGACCATCGTTGTCGAACTCAGTGTTCCCTTCCTGTAACAACGACACTAGAACAACATCATTGTCGAAGTGGTGTAGAAGGCTATCCTCTTCCCTGATGAAACTCGTCGTCGGTGTCCTCTCTCTCAGTGCATATCTTGATAAAATTATGGACCACCGCATAAGCAATTGGAATCAATGCTTGCTTCTCAATTGTGTAGTTTCTCATTTGCTTTAAAATTTTGAAGTGCGCCTTCCACACACCAAATGTTCTTTCGATGCAATTCCTTAGCAATGAATGTTTGAAGTTAAAGTGCTCCTCTAGTGAATTAAAACTAGTGCCGTGTTTCATATATTCTTACAAATTATAAGTGGTTCTTGGTACGGTGTAAGCATATAGCTTTGAAATGCACATCTAGAATTTGCTAAATAGTACTTCCCTACAAACAATAATATAGCATATACATTGTTAAAAAGTATCATGTATGCATAAAATCACAATATTATGAACAAATGACGCACAACAATACCTTCTAGTGGAATTGGAAATGCATGATGTTGTTTGCATCTTGCAACATACATGAATCGTGTATAGATCCCTTCCATCCAGACAGCATGTCGGTAAACCGCATATCTAATGAGCACACTGCTAACAAGTTAAATGACAATGACCTTTTTTGATTTCGATATTTTGCTTGCTCAGATAATGGCGGTACACATGGAACATGGGTACCATCAATTGCACCTACACTTGACTGAATAAAATGGGGATTAGTACCATTATTGTATTTTGTTATAGAAGATATGCTTCTAAAAATGTGTTCAGTCTTACATCAAAGTAATTTGAAAACTTCTCTCAATTGTCTCAAATAAGCTTTAGTGTTTTGTTATAGTTTGGGGGTATAATGAATCGATATCATAATGAACATATCGCCAATAAAACCTCCATGTAGCATCGAGATATTTTCTCCCTTGAGTGCTGCCAATGATCTTGTGCTTCTCAGTTCAATATGGCATGGCACACAATATGCAAGAATTGTAACGCCCGCCTAATTTTATGTAACGGATTATGTTATGATAATAACGATGTTAAGTGTTATATTTATGATATGTGTTATGATATATAATATAATGGTGCTAACCATTTTATTCTAAGTGTTATGACAGGTGACGCTCATATGGAATTGATGTGCTCAAATGTTCATGTCATTAATGTTATATGTTTAATTATTTTTTTATTGATAATTTAATGTTATGAATGATTTTTGTATTTAAGGTAGATCGGCAGGCCAGACCATTCAGTTCGGCAGGCCGAAATAATTTCCTCAGAACGGCAAGCCGATGATATATCATCGGTAGGCCGGACTTCAGAGATCGACAGGCCGAAGATAGAGATCAGCAGGCCGATGACAGCTAACAAGCAGTCAGCAGAAATTTCACAAAAATTGTGATAAGGTTGAATTTGTGATAAGGATAATTTATTTTGAATAATTAACATAATTATGGGATGATTTGTTTAATTTTGGTAATGAAGCGATTGAATTTTCATTAAATTGAATTAATGGATAAGTTTTCCCGTTTTACAAAGGCAAAATATGACAACTTGAACCGTTCTTGGAAGTTCTGACTTTTTCGCTTAATCTCCTCCATTTCCCACGTGAAGAATGCCCCAATCTTAGTCAGAAAATTCTGATATTGAAGGGGGGGAGACTATCCTTTCTTTACCCTAATCTTATTTTCTTTTTTCACGTGAAACACACACTCTCTCTCTCTCTCGATTTCTCTCTCATTCTCTCTCTTCCTATCACGTTTCTTTCTTCTTCTTCCTCTCTAATTTCCCCTGCAATCCTTTGTTAAAATATCAAAATTTCTTTGGAGATAATTCAAGGAGTTTTAAGAAGAAATCGTCCTAAGGTATGAACTCAATTTCGGTAATTTTTAAGCATATTTTTCCTCCTGTAATGTGACTGCCATATCTTTCTCTATGAATTTTGTTTTGCTCTGAATTTTTAGTATGTTAATTATGCATGTGTTATAAGATATTTCTCCAAGTTTCACGTTAATTCAAATTTTTTATAAAAAGTTATGAATTTTCTCCTGTCCATCACTCACAGTAATTTATTGCTGATCAATCATGTTGCACATATGTATGGGTGTTGTTTTTAATGCAAATGATTGTTGTTTTGCACGAAATTTGGTGAACATGCTTATATATATATTAAATTATGGACTGGAAAGTTTGGTAATAATTTGATGAGTATTTCATGTGTTATAGAATTTTTAATAAGCCTAGGTTATGTGACTGCTTAAACTGTAAAATTGTGAGCTTTTTGTTATGTGGTGTTTTTAAATAAATACATGATGCTATATAGTGATGAGAAATTTTGTGCTACTGTATGTGTATGTTAAAAATGATATCATATAAATTTTTAGGTCCAAATAAGTTTATTTTAATTGTTTGGCACTAATTATTACATGTAACTCACTGT
>CAMOHE010050447.1:24210-53373 GCA_946598075.1 Artocarpus hirsutus | reverse complement strand
GTTCGGTTACACCTATGTATCCAAATGGTTGAGCGCTCCAGTTTTCCAATTATAGGATAACGCATATAAGAGGATATCACTACTCCTAAAGAGGAGCTATGGATTCCATATCTATGAATAACAGGTCTACGTCATCAAGAGTCATGCCTCCAACGTACCGACATGCATATCACTATTAAGATGTGGGTGTCACCCTTTGGCACATCAAAAGACACAAGTCAAGACAACGGGCCCACTAGTCATCTCAGGATTAAGATGCAATACAAATGATTGTCTAAAGTGAATCGATTTGCCAAGACAGAATTATTAATCCAAATCAATTCACTTTTTGTCCCGATCCAACACATCGTCACCTATGACAATGTGCCAATGTTTCTATTCACAGAGTTCACCCCCGATGGTCAAGACAAACCATCTCCCAATAGGGATATAGACAACATAACAATCTTTACATGAATAAAGCACCCAACTTTATTCCCTCGATTACGGATCTTATGATTTAGACCGTCACCATAAGAATCGTGTCTTCCGCATAATCTGTCCATCATATGCCCAATTCTTAAAGGTTTAGACCGACAGTCTCAGACTATTGTTTGCTTATCATACATTCAACAAATATGAACGTAAAGAGGACAATATTTGGTATATAAATAATAAATTCTTTATTGATAAAAATGTCTCCAAAAACTTATTACATTTTTACTCCATTAGGGCATACATGTCTTACAGGAAGACACGACGTATGAAGAAGTGCCGATCTAGATCATCGATCGTAAAGTGATCAGTTTACGTCGTCGTGAGATCTCACTAGTTAAGGTCGTGTGGCAGCATCACGGGGTTGATGAATCTACTTGGGAATTAGAGTCGAGTATGAGGGAGTTGTATCCACATTTGTTTTGTTTTTAAATCGATTTGTAAATTTCGAGGACGAAATTTCTTTTAGGGGTGGAGAGTTGTAACACCCCGAAATTAATTAAGTATTATTAGTGTGTTAAATGGTGAATTAGTGTGCCATAATTAATATTTTAAACTTGGTTTGATCATTATGTGAAATTTCTAAATTTATGATATTTTTTATTATTTTAGTGATTTTTAATTATTCTTGATTATTTTTAATTGTTATTTAAATTTTGAAACAAAATAATTTGTCAAATGACCAACACGTCCCACTTTGGAAAACCACGTGCGGGACGTGGTATTGAAAACTGCTTTCCTTCTCTTTATAAATCTCACTCTCTCTTTCACTCTTCCTCACTCTCTCACTCGCTCATCTCTCTCTCCTCTCTCTCTCGAATCATCTCACTCTCTCTCATTCTGTCTCTAAAATTTTGAACCAAAATTTGATTTCAAGCTTCGAGATTGTGGATTGAAGGCTCGGGAACACGATTGAGCAAGCACAAACTCAAATCAAAGCTCCGATTCAAAGTTAGTTTCAAATTTTCTAAACTTTTTCAATTTTTCAAATTTTCTTCCATTTTGAAATCTAAGCATTTTTAAGCTTAGAAAACCTTCAATCTAGGTTAGATGAACTTAGAATAACTTAAATATAAACTTTGTTTCATCAAAAACGGATTTAAATCAAGGTTTTTCATTTTTCTCCAATTTTTCTAATTTTTGAGTTTATTTAAAAATCTTGTTTAAAACTTGTTTTAATGCATTGAAAAGTATTCTACTATGATTTTCTATTGTTTATGATCATTATCCATGCTTGAGAATTGAGAAAACAGGTTAGATTTGAAGATTTGGGCTCGGGGAAGTCTAGACCCGTGCGTGAAAATTTCTAAAATTTTCCAAATCGGCAAACCAAACTTCGTGTTCGGTAGGCCGAATTCATATGTTCGGCAGGCCAGATTCATCCGACCGGTAGGTCGAACCTGGGATACTTCGGCCGACCAGACTTGGACCTCTGGTAGGCCGAACTACATAGTTCGACCGGCCGAACTAGGGAAACCAGTAGGCCGATCGGATATAGTAAAATTTTATGATTTTTCACCCGTTTTTACTGTTTTGAACCCTGATTGAAATTCTGACTTTATAAAATGATTTTATAAACCTAAGTGGCACACTAGGACACCATGAGATGATTTAATAATCTAGGATATCTCGGGTTAGATACTAATAGACCTAGTTTTCATTTAAGGTTGTGCGTGGATCCGCGGAGCTAACGTATAGCGGACCGGGATTACAGTGTGGGACATTGGCACGAGTATTGAGGTAGGACTTCTACCTCTTCTTTGGTAGCCAATTTTATATGTTTTGGCTTAAAAGGAATTTTTAATAAAATGTTTTTCAATGATTGGTTGAAAAAGGATCTCTTGTTAACTGTTTTCTTAAACAGTAGATTGAGGTGTTTTCATAATAAACCTCATAATAAATGTTAATGATTATATTTGGTAAATAGAAATTTTGATTATAAAAAGATATACGGGCATGATGCCATTTTAAAAATCGGGTCATGTAGTGAACGACTTTAAGGGCAGGTCCCGAAGCTGGGCCACTACGGTAGTGAATTACATATGGTTTGCCCAGGAAAAGAAAACGGTATTCGTTTTGGTCGATCTATTTAAATTGTTTTGGTAAGATAAAGTTTTTATTAAATTTTCATCTATTTATTTATTTGTTCTAGTTCGTGTTCTACATATATTTATTTGATTAATGAAATTTCCTTTTAAAGAATTAAATGTTTTAAATAAATAGTCCTGCTGAGCCTTTCGCTCACATTTTACTTGTTTTAAAATCTTACCCCATAGGTGGTTATCAGCTTAGGATCGAAGAAGGGTCCGCTGACCGGACTTGTGACCAATAGAAGACTTTGGGTAGGTTGTATTACAAAAAATTCAAGGCATGTAAGAACTCAACTTTTCTTTTATTCTGGACTGTAGTTGTATTGTAATATTGTCAATACTATGTGTGTGCACAAAATGTGGGCCAGTGGGACCCATTTTCGCCTCACCTCATATTTTGATTATTTTTATTGTTTCTTTATTTGTTTGAACATTATGATTGCTCATCACAAAAGATTTTAAAATTATCACATTTTTCCCGTTAAAAATTATTCTAAAAACCCAATTTTTAACCAAATTCTCACTTAATTAATTTAATTAATCTACCACGTCACCTCCTGTACTTCAGGACGTGACATGATGCCAACAAATTACAGGACTTTTGGTAATTCAATTTGAAGAAAATGTTTGAACTAAAACACTGTTATTATTTTAAAGTATTATTACGCCGTTTAAAACTAACAATTTTAGTTAAAAAATTGTATCATATGAGAGTTTTATATTGTAATAATTTTTTATTTTTTATTGTAATATATAAAAGTCTTAATATTTACCATTATAATTGATGATTTTAACTTATTTCCAACAGTTTATATTGTAAACTTGGTCTTAAACTAAAACGTTTAAGTTTCCACACGGCTTACAAACGCAATACCTTTTGGCTGGCGTAAATATACACATATTTAGAGGTATGACGTAAATTTGTTGTGTTGTGATTGATAGTTTTCCATAGGACCTTTTTGGCTTGAGAGGGGTCCAAGGACCATTTGAAAACAATATATACAATAGCTGTTTGAAGGCAAAATGTATAATCAAATGGCTGGCGATTTTCCCAATATATCAGCCAATCATCACCTCTCAGGACGTACTCTCTCTCTGCCGTTTTATCTATATTCGCTTTTGGGATGCCTTACACTCTACCAAACCTCTCAATCTTACATAAATCTCTACCTTAGACTTGGATATAAAACTAGCGATTTTTATCTCATAGCATAGTACTCTTGGACAGATTTTCAAGTATGTTCTCTGTCCCAGTCTCTAAATTTTTCAATTTGTATTATCTAGATTTTTTAATTCAAAATACAACCAGATTCCAATTTGAGCTTAAAAAAAATTTGTGAACTTTAAGGAGACATATGATTAGCGCAACTTTGTGTTGAAGTCTGTCTTAACTTGAGTGTGTTTAGCAACAGGCCATCATAATGAGTGGAGAAGACTTTGCTGACAAAAGAACTGGGTCTGTTAAAGCAGCCATTAGACTGTATGGTGGTAGGATTCTTGAAGGCAGTTCTTCATTGAAAAAATCACAAATGGATGTTTCTGAGGTATGATTTGGACAAGTACTATTGTTGCTTTTTACAACCTAAGAGAAAACCCACTTGAATTTCCTCTGATAGTTTTTTTTTTCTTTTTTCTGTTGTTTTTTTTTTTTGGAAAAATTCATAAGAAATCCTATTCAAAAACTGGAGAACTACATATGGCAAGGAGGGATATAGATAGATACAAAGAGACCAGAGCAGAGGCCGACTCATTGAAAGCGCAGGCTGAATCTGAGCTCTTTAGTGCGAAGAAGACGGTAAGAGATCTTTCTTCATTGCTTAGAGAATCCGACTCTAAAACTAAGGCACAGAAGGAGGAGGTCGAAACTTTGAAGAAATCAACAAGGAAGGAAAATAGAGCATTGGCTTTTGGGGATATGGAGAAACACAAGTATGCAGAAGTTATGAGGGAATTGGAAGTTGTGAAACAGGAATTGGGTATATTTAAGCTTGATATGGCTACTGTTTTGGAAGAGAAATCACGGGCAGAGAAGCAAATTGAGGCCTCGAGATCGAAAATCAGTTTTGGTTTGAGCTCTTTGGAGGCAGTCAAGAAGGAGACTGAGGAGGTAAATGGGGAGCAAGTGCTGTTTGAGTTGGCGCGGATTGAGGCTTTGAAAGAGTATGGAGAGATTGAAGCTGAGAGAGAAAAGGAAGCAAGTCGATTCGCGAAAGCAATCGAACAAACAAGGAAGAAAATTAATAACATTGTTGCTGAGATTGAACAATCAAAAGAGCTTGAATCCAAGTTGGCTATCACAATGGCAGAAGTTGATATGTTAAAGAACGAGTTGTGGTCAGTTAAGGAAATGGAAAAAAGGGTTCAGAGAAATGATAGCTTGAAGCATTTGGAGACAAGATTTCGAGGAGGAGAGGATTTGGATGCTTCACTGTCTTTGCAATCAATCACTGAGGAATTAGAGGCAGCTAGGAAAGAACTAGCTTCAGTGAAAGAAGAAGGTTTTCAGTACATGGCCTCAATGGATATCATAAGAAATGAGCTAAAACATGTCAAGAAGGAAACAGCTCGATTAGAGGAAATAGAAAAGAATGGAGATTTAGCTGTGCAAAATCTAAATTCAAAGCTTCTTAGAGCGAAAGCCAAGTTGGAAGCTATATCTGCAGCCGAGGAAAAGGCTAAATCAATAGTAGCCAATCTGTCTCTGACCCTCGAACAGCTAAAGACTGAAGCTGAGGCTGCATGTAAAGAAAAAGCACTAATAGGCCAAGAAGCTGCAACCGTCAAGGCAGAAATTCGAAGAACCGCGTCAGAAATAGACTCAACTGAGGAAAGATTACAAGTTGCAATGCAAGAGCTTGAATCAGCCAAGTCATCTGAAGCTTTTGCTCTTCAAAATCTAAAATCTCGGATTGAGAATACCATAGGAGCTAGAACTTCGGCGCTGAAGCATAGCTCCTCAATTACCATCTCTACGTTCGAATATGAGTACTTAACAGGACGGGCTGTTGGAGCCGAAGAGCTTGCTGATAAAAGGGTTGCAGCTGCTCAAGCATGGATTGAAGCTATTAAGGCCAATGAGAAGGAAATCTTGATGAAGGTAGACTTTGCCCAGAGAGAGATAAGAGAGATGAAGTTGGAAGAAGAGAGAGAAGCCTATAGAATGGAGAGGTCATTTTCTGCGAAGAGGACAGTTGAGAGAGAGTTGCAAAGTTGGAGACCAAAACGGGAAAAGAATGCTACACCAGAAAACGTGCAACTCGCAATGCATAAAAATTCCATGAAAGGTCACGGCAATGCAAACTTGACTCCGTCCAGGAGACCTAAGTTCCGAAAGTCTGCCTCACCGGGAGCACAGAATTCTTTCCCTGTTAAGAAGAAAACGCAGGTAATGCCTAATCTGGCAAAGTTCTTCAAGGGCAAAACAGACAAGAATTTTTGAGTTGCTGCAAAACTTCTACATTGATCATTGGCCAAGTTAATAAACCAACCCTTTGTAACGTTTTAATTGTTGGGAGCTGAAAGAGCTACAGGTTGAATAAGTGAGGCTTCAATCAGATTGACAAGCTGTGAGGTGAGTCATACATTGATGTATATAATAATTGTGTGCTGAATATTTTTAAGGCATTAAATAAAGTATTCTCCTCTTGTTGTGCATATTGATAAAAAGGCCGTACTGGTTGTGACTTGAGTATGCAACTTCATTTGTGTGTGTGTATTTGTAAAAGTATTTTTCTCTGGATATGCACAGTAAAGGCATGGAATTGTTTCCTGAAGACCTTGCTTTACTTTTGTGACTTTTAGATGTCATATGATTTTGAAACAGATGGATTGACTTGGCATTTCCCCTACAAGAATGATGATTTTGAAGCAGATGGAAAGGATCAGTTTTCTTATTTCTTGGCATTTCCGCTAAAAGAATGATGAATTGACTTGTTAAAAAAGATTATCAAAAGATGATTGTGATCATTAACAAAGTGAAACGTGGAAGGGAAAGAAAAAGTATGAAAAAGAAAGCTTGTCTCCCTTGACTCCCCTTAAGTGCTTTTCATCTAAAATATAGCCAATAAAGTACACGGTAAATTTACTAACCCAAGTTAGAACCTGAGTTAATCTGTGAGTTACACTATAGTCACATAGAAAAATATAAGCGGTTAGGGCATGTATATAGTGGTGATAGCTTGGCATTTATAAAGAAACCAATCAAAATTTCTAATTTTAAGAATATATTAGTAATAAATATATAAAGATGAGATATAAAGTGCATTTAGAAACATCGGTTCCAACCAAAAAATTTTGATTCAAACCAATTTTACTATAGTATATATTCTCATAAAATTTGAATTGATAGTGTTTTCAATTCCAACCATTAGTCCATATTGACTTCCGAAACACCCTTGAAGAAGAATGATGATGAAACTAAATGTAAAATTAAGTTTTATCTCTGATTGCTAGGCTATTGCTGGTCCCTAGCGGTAGTTTTACACATGTAAGCTATACTTTTATTTTTTTTTTTGGTTCGGATAATTGTGGGGTATGATATAAAAAGCAAAATTTATAGATAAGATTTAAACTATTGGATCACATCAAAATCACTTAGCATCCGATGATCACGGTTTTTAACTGTTCCCTCCAACACTACCGAGAATTGGCCATTCCGTTTACACAGCTGTGACGCCTCGAGGAAGGGGTCAGTAGTTTTAGGTAAATAAAATGAAAACTAATGTAAATATACAGAAAAATAAATAAAGATATGTCGAAAATAAATAAATTAAGTAGATTTCTCATTTAAAATAAATATCATCAGAAATAAATGATATCATCGGCAGTCACCATCACGTGAATACCAAGAAGGTGGGGCCAAGATCTCATTCTCATTCACCATCACGTGGAAGCTAGCCACGAAGATGGGTTGGTAAATAACATACAAATAACATCAATAATAATAATAATATAAAAATACTAAAAATCGTCTTTGAAATAAATAACACGATGGGACTCACAAAGACGAAAGTGACATCAACAGCGACATTGGGACAAGTCGTACAGTACACGTGTCATACCACAGTTACATAGAAAATACCATTTCAATCCCAAGAGCCAGGTTCCGATCCTGGAACCTTCCTCCCTCTTTAAAACCTAGAAGGGGATATTTAAAAATAGGAAAAACGTGAGTGGAAGGCTCAGTAGGATAATTAGTTAAAAACAAGTTATTTTCAAATATCATTCACAAATCATATTTACTAAAACAAGTCTCAAAAAATTATTTATAAAGATTGATAAATACTTACTTGAACAAATCTTTGATAAAACATCACCGTACGGGTTTTGAAAATCCGAAATAAATATCAAAATACAATTCTTCAAAATCAATGACAGAAATCAATATTAAAAGAAAACATTGAAGAAATGGACTTGGCCAAAACAATTTAAAAAGGGCTACCAAAGGAAGGGATGAAAATATCCTACCTCATTTGAAATCCAATAACGTAAGCTCCAAATAAAATCCAACGTATGCTCCATATACATTTAAAACCTTGAAAACTGCATTTAAAATCATAAATTACTTTCAACAAATATCATTATGTTAGTTTAATTATCAATGTGCCCTTTTGACTCAAAATAATCATGGTACAAAATTATAATCCTTTTTGAAACATTTTGGAATCATTAAACATTAAAAACTGAAGAAAAATACAATTTTCTAAGTCCACAGTCGGCCTGCCGAATTCCCTAGTCCGGCCTACCGAACTGCACAGTTCGGCCTGCCGAAAAACTAAGTCCGGTCGGCCAAACTTTTCCAGGTTCGGCCTGTCGATAGGATGAATCCGGCTTGCCGAACACATGAATCCGGCCTGCCGAAGATCAAGTTCGGCCTGCCGAACTGACAAAATCAGGGGACCTGAGACTTCGAGTCTCGACCTCCCCAAGCTCCAAATCTCAAATTAAAACCTGTTTTTCAATTCCCAGATCATGAAAATCATATAGAAAGCATAGAAAATTATAATAGAACAAGTTTGAACAATTTTTCCCAAATTTAAACTCAATTTCACATTAGATTTGAAAATCTAAGAAAAATGTAAAAATTTGATTAAACTAATTTTTATTCAAATAAAGCATAAATTCATAGTAAAATAAGTCCTATAAGCTTAGATTAAACATTATCTAAGCTCAATGAAGCTCGGATTCAACAATCAAATAAAATTTGAAAAATTGAAATCTAAACTTTAAAATTTTAAGAAAAAGGAAAAACTAACCTTTAATAGCATTTTTGGATGAAAACTTGATGATTTGAACTTTAATCCTTGGCCTCAAATCAATAGCAAAGCACTTGAGTTGAAAATTTTTAGAGAGAGAGAGAGAGCATCGGGTGAAACGAGAAAGAGAGGGAAAAGAGAGAGAGCGTGAAAATGAAGGGAAAAAGGAAAGGGAAAAGAAAAAAGAAAAAGGAAAGAAAAGCTCCAAGGGCATTTTTGTAATTAAGAAAAAATGTGAGATAAAAATATCATTTTATATTTTTAAACCAAAAGTCAAACTTTAGATATAACAAATACAATAAAATATTCAAATGACTAAAATTAAAGACAAAATTTACACAGGCACACTTAATAATTAAGCTTAACATAACTAACCTCACTTTAAAATTCAGGGGCGTTACAAATGTATACAGGTTGGTTTTAGTGTTGTTTGCCTTGTTTTATTTTTTATTTTTTTGGAGAAAAGTTTTTCTTGTTCTTCTTCTTTCTGGCTGGGAGGAAAACAGGGGTTGTTGATTGGTATTGTTGTTGTTGCATCATTGCTTACAACATTCACCAAAAAATAAAACAAACCTAAATATCACCCAAGTATCTGAAACAGAATAATCCAACTGTTATGCATGTAATTGTGCAAAGGAGTTCAATTCAAAGAGATACTACAATGTCAGATGACAAAACAAGTCAAAACATTTTTGAGTTTAGAAACGAAATCAAACAAAAGCAAGACTCTGGCTCCATATATTGATAAACACACGACACCATAGCGATTGCTGAACTTTCCAAACACTAATTTAGTGAACAGAACAAAAGTGCGCAAGTCTTATTTCCTATTCAACAAGCTCACAATTCAACAAGCATAGAATCAAAAGAATGCGAATCTTCTCAGTTGAAATGTAACATAGCAGATCTCCACAACAACATTAAGCAACAAAGTCTTGCAAGCACATCATGTCAACATGTCAAAGAAAGAATCCAACAAGCCTCAAAAACAACAGATAGCTTGGGGCCTCTATTCAATGAGGCAAAAAATAGAGTACTAAAGAAGCTCATTCTGGCACTAGTAATCTCATCCATTTTCTTTCTTTCTTTCTTTCTTTCTTTCTTTTTTTTTTTTTTTTTTGGTAAGGAAGATTACTAACAAATCATGCCTTTATGTAGTTACATATTGGTTTTTGCCGAATTATTGTTATGCAATTCATAGGTTGGTAGAATAGTACAGAAACATTCACTTGATTCAAGTAAAGTTGATTTACACCACATTTTCGTAGAAAGCAACAACTCCAAATTTCGGCATTCCTTTCAGAAAACAGATTTTCCATGAAAATTAATATAGTCTGTGTCACTTTGCATGGAAGTGAATCAAGACACACATTTGCTTAGTAAAAACCAGCATATAATAGCTTGCATTGATCTTGTCAACCCCTCAAATTTCAGATGCACAGATGCAATTAGGAATCAAGGAAAGCAAAAAACAAATGTCAGATTTGGGGCTGAAATCAACGAGGCCAAAAGGCAAATTTTAGATGCAGGACACTAATCAATGAGGCCAACAAACGAATTTCAACAAGAACAACAGAAGTTAAAGGAAATTTGGAGATTGAAAAACGTGTTAATGTTAATATAATAATTATAGAAAGTGAGACAATTTGGTGTGTTAATGTTAATATAATAATTATAGAAAGTGAGACAATTTTGAGTATTAATACAGCTCAATCACACAGGCTATGTAGTCAATCACACAGGCTGTATAGTGCGTATAGTGCTTGTTTTTCTCCTTTGATTTCTCGTTGTAATTCCTATATAAAGGCTCTAAGCCTTCTTGTAATTGCAGACAAGAAATACAATTCTTCTTTCTTCTCATGGTATCCTATATAAAGGCTCTAAGCCTTCTTGTAATTACAGACAACAAATACAATTCTTCTTTCTTCTCATGGTATCAGAGCCCTTTTTTTGGGTTTAGCCCGAAGGTGAATCACGTTGGGAAAACTATTTTTCTTCAATTTCTCTATATCAATCCTTTCAATACTCAGAAAAAAAAAAAAAAAAAAAAAAAAAAAAAAAAACTCCAATACTCCAATACCCAAAACCAAAACTTCAAAATTAATACTCAAACATATCATTTTCCAGAAAGGTCTTATCTCTAGGCCACTGAACGACCAAGTTCCTCACGGCTACGTCTCCGACAACACACTGAACGATCATCGCTGCCACTACTTGCGTTGCCGTCAAGACCACGAGTCTCACTTTCCTAAAGCTCCGTCACTGTTGTCGCTGCCAAGGTTCTCTCTTCTCTCTTTTTCTTGTTGCTCTAGAAGGCACAAAGAATATATTATTGATTTCAAAAAAAAATCAAAAAAAATAATAAAAAAATAAAAATAAATCAAAAATAAAAAAATAAAATAAAAAATAAAAAAATATATATTTATATATATATATGGCGTCTAGTCAAAGAGAAAATGCACAACCAATCTCAATTATTCTTGGTGGGCATAACTACAATCGATGGGCTGCAGCTATGCGTAGTTATTTGAAAGGGATGAAATTATGGCTTGTCGTTATAGGTGAACGAACAGTACCAATCAAACAAATAGCAGAAACTGATGATAAGTTTGCTAATCGACTTGAGGAATGGGAAAGTAAGAATCATCGGATCCTTTCATGGTTCACCAATACTACTGTTCCTTCCATCAATGTACACTTTGGGCGTTTTGAACTAGACAAAGACGCTTGGGATTTTATTGCCAAGCGATATAATTCCACTACCCTTTCACATCAATACCATCTTATGATGACTTTGTCTCGACTACATCAAGAATCAGGTCAGTCCATTGATGAATTTCATTCCAAAATGGAACAGTTATGGGATATGCTTGAGAATTCCGAGCCACAATTCAAACATGAACAAGAAACTTTTCTTGCTTATCGAAATCAAATTCGACTTATTCAATTTCTCATGGCTCTTTGAGATGATTTTGAAAACACTAGGTCTTTGCTTTTGCGCCGACATCCTCTTCTGACCATGGATATTGCACTTACAGAATTAATCTCTGAAGAAACTCGGCTAGCAATGACTCGAGCTAATCCTCATGACACTGTTGTGGCTGCAACTCCAAAGCAACATATTAGTTCTTCTCAGTCTTGTCGTCGATGTGGTCGAACTAATCATCTTACTACCAATTGCAAGGCAAAATTTCATTCTAATGGAACATGCATTTCTAATTCTCAGGCCATTACTACAACTCCAACATCTTCCTCACCTACAATTTGTTCACAATGTGGAAGGGCCAATCATCATGTTGCACAATGCAAGGCAACATATCATAGTAATGGAACACGACTTTTTGGTTTTCGAACCACCATGACTGCTGCAACCCACATCGATTCAGGCACCTCTGAGTCTTCCTCTGACAAATTTACTGTCTCTAGGGATGATCTTCAAGCCCTGATCAATCAACTCATCTCCCAGTCTCACACCACTGCCATGTCTGCTGCTACATCAGGTAACACTTGGTTGTTGGATACTGCATTGGAAATCATATGACTTCTGATCGTTCTTTATGTAAGAACATATTACCTATATCTAATGGTTCTATCATTATCACTGCCAATGGTTCCACCTTAAAAGCCACCATGTTGGTATTGTGGAAATCATATGAATACGCAGCGGAATTTTAAAAATTTTAAATCAGAGTATTTTTCAAAACATAAGTTTGACTTCTTATATGTATAAACTAACCTGATCTTACTGACCTTGTATTCGCCGAAAAGCTCTCGAAATCTATGTAGAGAAGTAATGTTCCAGAAAAGCCTCAACCAACTGGTCTTCTTTGCTATTCTCTATCCACGATCGGAGTGAGTGTGGACTCACACGTACAGCTCTTCCTCAAGGTTTCTGATCGTTCTTTATGTAAGAACATATTACCTATATCTAATGGTTCTATCATTATCACTGCCAATGGTTCCACCTTAAAAGCCACCCATGTTGGTAATGTGGACACTTCAACTCTCTCGATACCTAACACCCATCTTGTTCCCAACCTGACTTTTAATTTGATTGCTGTTGGCCAACTTTGTGATCTTGGTCTTGATTTACATTTTTCCAAACGATATGGCTGTATTGTGCAGGATTCTCGAACAGGTTAGAAAGTTAAGACAGGGAGAAAGATTGGAACACTATTTGAACTAGAAAGTCTAAAGGTTCCACAACACTTGATCGTTGCTGCTACATCTCAAACACCTCATAAACCATCATTTTCACCTTCTTTAGATTTGTGGCACTCTAGGTTAGGTCATGCATCTTTTTCTCGAATAAAATCATTGGCTTCTACTGGTGTCTTAGGAAAAGTTTCGAATACCATATCTGAATGTTTGTCCTGTCAACTTGGAAAACAACATGCATTACCTTTCAATAAAAGTGAATCTTCTTCTTCTACACCATTTGATTTAGTTCATTCTGATATTTGGGGTCCAGCCCCCACACCTACCATGGGAGGCTCACGATACTTTGTTATTTTTATCGATGATTTCTCACGTTATACTTGGATATATTTGTTTAAACAACGATCTAAACTCCTGCCAATTTTTCAAGAATTTAATAACATGATACAAACTCAATTCTCTAGCAAGATAAAAATTTTTAGATCAGACAATGTTGGTGAATACACATCAAATGAGTTTGGTAACATGTTAAAAAATAATGGCACTCTTTCTCATCGATCCTGTCCGAATACCTCACAATAAAACCGTCGAGCTGAAAGAAAACATCGGCATATACTTGACACTGTTCGTGCCCTTCTCATTTCTTCCTCTCTTCCTGAACAATTTTGGGGAGAAGCTACTCTTACAGCGGTCTACACCATCAATAGAGTTCCCACACCAGTATTAGGTACACGATCTCCTTATGAGTGCTTGTACAATAAGATTCCTGACTATAATTCTCTTAGAATTTTTGAGTGTGCTTGTTTTGTATTGTTACCTAATCATGAAAGAACTAAACTTGAGGCTCGTGCTCGGTTATGTTGCTTCTTGGGTTACGGTATAGAACAAAAAGGGTATAGGTGCTATGATCCAGTCTCTAACCGTCTTCGTATCTCACGTCATGTTGTTTTTTGGGAACATAAACAGTATGCCAGTATATCCTCATTGCCTGCACAGTCTTCCTCCCCACAGATTTTCACGGATCTATCCTTTGATTTTTCACTATCTGATGAAACTTCTATAGAAACTTCTAGCTCAAATAGTGATCCATCTTCCCCGACTTCCTCCATTTTTTATCAGAACAAGGCTCCTAATGATACAGCTATGATTTCCCCATCCATACCTCCTCCTCTTTGTCGTTCCACCCGGGTAAGGGAACCAAACACTCAACTTTGTGATTTCCATTGTTATTATGCACTAGCCACACTACACGAGCCTCAAAATTTCAAAGAGGCCACTTCTAATCCTATGTGGCAACAAGCAATGACAGAAGAGTTGCAAGCTCTTGAGAAAACTCATACTTGGGATGTTGTTGATCAACCACCTAACAAGTCAATCATTGATTGTAAATGGGTCTACAAGATTAAGACTCGGTCTGATGGATCGGTGGAACGTTACAAGGCACGTCTTGTTGCTTGGGGATTTAATCAAGAATATGGAATTGACTATGAAGAGACATTTGCTCCTATTGCTCCTCTTACATCAGTTCGTTCCCTTTTGGCTGTTGCTGCTACCAAGTCATGGCCAACATACCAAATGGATGTCAAGAATGCTTTTCTAAATGGCAACCTTATTGAAGAAGTTTATATGAAGCCACCTTCCGGTTCCTCTATACCACCCAATAAAGTTTGCCATCTTCGTCGAGCACTTTATGGTCTTAAGCAAGCTCCTCGAGCATGGCTCTCCAAGTTTAGTACCATTGTTGCACAACAAGGTTTCACATCCAGTGCCTATGATTCTGCCCTCTTTACTCGAAAAACTGATAGGGGTATCACTCTCGTTTTACTTTACGTGGATGACATGATTATTACAGGTGATGATGTTGATGGTATTCAGGATCTCAAGAATTTTCTTCACTCTCATTTGGAAATGAAAGATCTTGGTCCTTTGAGCTACTTCTTAGGTCATGAAGTTACTACTAATTCTACAGGCCTACACTTGTCACAAACAAAATATGCTTCTGACCTTATTGCCAAAGCAGGATTGACAGATAGCAAGATAGCCTCTTTACCACTCGAGCAAAACGTACGACTTTCTCTTTCTAATGGTACTCTTCTCACAGATCCGACTCTGTATCAAACCTTGGTGGGTAGTCTTGTTTACCTAACAGTTACGTGACCAGATATTGCATATGCTGTTCACTTGGTTAGTCAGTTTCTTTCTGCTCCTCGATCAACCCATTTTGCTGTCGTTCTTCGTATCTTGAGATATGTGAAGGGTACCATGTTTCATGGATTACATTTTTCCTCTAGCTTCTCTTTGGATTTAGAATGTTATTGTGACACAGATTGGGTAGGGGATCCTACTGATCGTCGCTCTACAACTGGCTATTGTTTCTTTCTTGGTTTGTCACTCATTTCTTGGCACAGCAAAAAGCAAACTGTTGTCTCTCGCTCCAGCACTAAGGCGGAGTATCAAGCTCTTGCTGATGCAACATCTGAATTGCTATGGTTACGATGGCTCCTTCAAGACATGGGTGTTTCTCATCATTCTATCACCCCTATTTATTGCGACAATCAAAGTGCTATTCAGATAGCTCATAATGACGTCTTTCATGAACGCACTAAACGTATCGAGATCGACTGTCACTTCATTCGTCATCACATGCAATGTCAAACTCTTTAGCTTGTTCCCGTTGCTACCACATCCCAGAAAGCTGACATCTTCACCAAGTCACATCCATCTGGTCAATTTTTGAACCAAGTTTCCAAACTCAAGTTGGCTTCTACACTACCATCTCAAGTTTGAGGGGGGGTGTTAATGTTAATATAATAATTATAGAAAGTGAGACAATTTGGTGTGTTAATGTTAATATAATAATTATAGAAAGTGAGACAATTTTGGGTATTAATACAGCTCAATCACACAGGCTGTATAGTCAATCACACAGGCTGTATAGTGCATATAGTGCTTTTTTTCTCCTTTGATTTCTCGTTGTAATTCCTATATAAAGGCTCTAAGCCTTCTTGTAATTGCAGACAAGAAATACAATTCTTCTTTCTTCTCAAAACATACCGCCGTGTTTGAGCCCACAGACGGCTGGGTACACTCCAGCTAAACCCAACCGACTCGCCAAAGTTCCCACTCACCAACAACGATAACAGGTTAGTTTTGCACAAGGGGGCCAATAAGCCTTACACTGGGTCGATCTCCATCGCTAGAGAACATGAGGGACTCGACGACACAAGATCAAACCAAAGGGACCAACAGTCGTCGTTTTGCCTTGGGGGGAGAGAAAGAGAGGGAGCGAGAGAGCAAGATAGAGGTGACAAAAATTGATCACTTACCACTTCGACGCTGGGGGATAAAAACCCTCAACGACAAACCCTCAATGGTTAAGAAAATGGGCAGCAGAGATGCAATAAAGATTTCCCTGCATTGGGTTCTCGATGATATTACTATAGATCTGTGATTAGAGTCCCAAGAAAACAAGGGAGAGCATAACTCAAGATTTGAATCAGGAGAACCCAAAAACTGATTCAAAAACCTTCCAAATTTTAGCCACCAAACGAGCATTCGAAGGACTGATGAAACCCAAGTTAGGGTTTGAATCATTTGAGTTATGTTAGTACCCAAACCAAACAGAACTTTAGTGTCTAATCCAATACATATCAAATAGTAAAAGGTTTGTGAGTTACCTATCAGTAGTCGCCATCGAGCTGATGACAGTCTCTGCCAGAGAAAGCTTAAGGGTGATAAACCCTACTCCTCTTACACACTATGCACACACACACATCCCCTTTGATAATCCACATAGCCCATGAGATGAGCCCAAATAAGAGGGCTTTCAAGTTGGTTAATAAAACAAGAGAAAAGCATAATGTGCCCTAAAGAGCATCTTTTCAAAAATGCCTTTTTATTTAAAAAATGTGATCTATTAAAAGTTTAAGTTATTTTTTTTAAGGAAAAATGAGAGAATTAGGCTATCATCAACTGAGGATAAAAATAAATAGATCAAAATATAATAGTGTTTAGTAAATAGCTTATTTAAATTAAAATGAGATTTATTTTTGTTAAAATAATGTAAAAAGAAGCATGAAACAACAGAGAACAAAACAACTGCAAGGAAAGAAAAAAATGTAGTAAAATTAAAAATTTAAGTGTTTAAAAAGTATACGTGATTTTAAAAATATTGTATACTTAAAAGAGTGTTACTTATATTAAAATTTAAAACTCTGTTATTTTGTGTAATTTTTTTAATTAGAAAAGATGTTTTATTTAAAAGTCCAATAAGCTCATTGTAATGACCTTGAACAAGTGGGGGAACTTTTCTTCACCTTCACGGCTTCACATGCTCTTCCTTGCCCTGTACACCACCTTTTGTCCGGCACTGGCCAATGCTCTTGCAAATTTTAGTGCCAGTACTACCATGTTACATTCTAGCTCAATTTGCATCTCTACTTATGCATTTAATCTATCGAAGAATAATTTGCCAATATAATCTAGTAAGCATTCAATATCCAAATCTTATAAAATTAATTTGGATTGAAAAAAAAAAAGAAATTCAATTGGATTGAGTTTCAGATTCGGAGAAATAATTGAATCGGTTCAACCAATCCTATGCATTATTATGTATAAATATATATATGTTAAATTTTTTTTTATAAAAAATAAAAAGCGTATATACATATTGTTATTTTGCTCAACTTTTATTTGTGATAGATGACTTGTGCTTAAAAATTTTGCTGAAATATTTTAGATTTTTAAGTCGTCTAAAATTTGGTCATTGTAGCTTTAGTTTTCCATAATATTTTTTTTTTACAATTTAATAATTGTTTAGAGTGCATTATATATGTAAATTGTCAAATAGATTAAGGGATTGGATTGGTTTGGATTTTAAATATAACTAGTTCTGGTGTGTGGCACACGTACTAAGTTATAATTAGAGTTTTTTACGATGTATATTTCAAACTAAAGAATGAATAGAAAAATTTTACTTGGAGATTCAAAAAGGAAAATTTGCATAAATAACCACCAAAGATATGAAATTTTAGGTCTAAGGCTTTGAGATTTATGAAATATACAGTTTGGATCTCTTAGTCGGTAAATTGATTTTTTTAGATAAAACGTGGCACAAGTATAATGGGTAGGATTTTATAATGACTAAAGTAGTAAAAGAAACAAATAGATCAAAAAATATACTTTTTAAAAGGAATAAAAAAAATTGAACTGGTGATACTAGGGGCATTTGTGGATGGTTTTTGAGGTTTTTCCTCTAAACGACCAACCAAAACAAAAATAAATTTTATTTTTGGGCAGTTCGGGTTGGTTAATATTTTTTATAAGGCAACTTACAAGAATGCCCCTAAATGCACCACCTTATTAAAAATGTCCTCCAACAAAGCACTTATTAAAACTACCCCTTTATTAGAAATTGGTGAATTATTAAAAGACCAATTTACCCTTCCTCCCACTCACTCATGTAGATGTCGAAATGGAACCTCCTAAGTTCTATCCTAGAATCTACCAGGTTCCATCCCAAAACCCGTTGAAACTCGCTGAAACTTTCCAAGTTCTGTCCTGAAACCAGCTGAAACCTACCAAGCTCGATCTCGGAACCGACCAAAACCTATGAAGTTCGGTCCCAAAACCCACTAGAACCTATCAGAAGCCGTCTCAAGCTAGAACCCACTAGGTTTCATCCCAAAACTCTCTGAAACTAGCCAGAACTCGTCAAAACTAGTTGAAACTTGTCAAAACTCTGTAATAAACTATTATAGCAAAAAAAAAAAAAGATCTACAAAATTTGCACAAATGATCTCCAAAAACCGTATAAATCATCTCACAAATGAAAACAAAACAAAAAATGAAAACGCTGTTTGTTTGTTTTTTTTTTCTTGGGCGATGATTCTGTCGTCATGGAATTGCCCTAGTTAAACTAACCTAAACCTACCATCGTTGATCTATCTCTTCGGGTTGAACCAATTTGTCGAGTACTCCATCCCCTTGAATGTGAAAACAGGCGAGAGGAGACTCAACAACCTATGGTGGAGGAACAACATTGTCAATCTTCTCCTACAACCGACAATTTAAACCTCCTGGAGCAGAGGAGTCACTGTTGCTAGAGAAGATGACTAGATCCCATTGTGACAAAATTGAAGTTCACTGAGTAGCTTCATCTTTGATAGCGGTGCTATTGAGGTAAATGAAATTAGAGTTTTGTTGTTTGGTTGGTGATCTGATCTTCTTGCGATGACATGATCTCCAATCTGGCTTTGGTTTTCAGATGAAGAAGACCAGAGAGAGAGGATGGATTGCAGGACAGAGAGACAAAGGAAGAGAGAGATGATGCATAGAGAGAAAAAGAGTACAGGAGGCTGAGAGGAAGAAAAGAGATAGAGAGAGAATTAAGGTTTAATTTTTTTTAGAGTAAATATGGGCAATATAATAATTTTGTAATTAGTATTTTAAAAAATAAAATAAGAAAAGGGGCAGTCTTGAAAAGAGAAAAGTGAAAGGTCATTTTAATAAGTGGTGTGCTTTAAGTGTATTGTGTGTATTTTTCCCTTTTTCATAAAACTAAACTAAACCAAATTATAAGATGTCTAAAAGTTTACCATTTAAAGTTTTAATACAAACAAAAAATCAAACTAAAAACTCTCAATAACACAATTAAAATTCACCAATAACCAAATTAAAAAGTCAAAAATACAACTAAAGAACATAAAACAATACAATAAATTTTAAACTTGAATTAAAGCTTTCTTCTGGTGTCGATAAACCTCTGCTCCTACTAATATCATTAATCGACACTATGGTGAGTTGGGCTGACGTTGGAAAGAGACGAAGTGACAGTGATAGCATGTTGAGTACATCGATGATGGTATAAAGAGAAGACATTGATCACTGGATGAGGAGAGGTTAGGGTTAGCTTAGTTATATATGTTTGTAGATTTGTTTGAATGAAAGATATTGTGCTTCATTTCATTATTTAAGAATATAAATGGCATTCAACAATAAATAAGAAATTTCCTAATCAAAGGAGAGAATCTCGCTATTGGATTTGGTCAACTAAAACAAAAACATATCTCCTAAATAAGAAACAACTTAGTTGTGCAAAATATTCTACATATCCTAGCTGTAATGACCCAGATTTCAATATTCTACATATCCTAGCTTTAATGATCTAGATTTCTTTACTCCCCCTCAAGCTGGGCTATAAATATTGAGCAAGCCTAGCTTGGAGTTCATCTCTTCAAACTTTGTCTTTGATAACGCCTTAGTTAGAATGTATGCTGTTTGTTGAGCACTCAAAATATAGGAGAGGTTGATTGTGCCATCTTCGTGTTTTTCTTTAATGAAATGTCTATCTATCTCCATATGTATAGCTCGATCATGGTGAATAGGATTCTTGGCTATACTTATAGTGGCTTGATTATCACACACCATGTTGATGGGATCATTTACTGGAACTTTAAGCTCAAGGAATAGACGTTTTAACCACATTCCTTCACATATCTTGTGAGCCATAGCCCAAAATTTTGCTTCTATATAACTTCAAGCAACAATACTCTGGTTTTTACGTCACCATGTAACTAGATTCTCCCACACATAAATATAATACCCTGATGTGGATCTTCGGTCAATAATAGAGCCAGCCTAGTCTGCGTCAATGAATACTTCAATATTCCTTCTCTTAGTCATCTTAAAATGAAGGCCTTCTCTTGGAGTTTTCTTAAAATACCTTAGAATATGGTATACCCAGTCCATATGTTCTTCAGTAGGATTATTCATGAATTGATTAGCAATGCTAATAGAGAAGCCAATGTCGAGTCTTGTGTGTGAGAGGTAGATAAGTCTTCCTACCAATCTTTGGTACCTTCCTTTGTCAACAAGAACATTATCTTCTTCTCCTTTGCCCTTGATGATTGCTTCCATTGGTGTGTTTGTAGGCCTACAACCAGGCATCTTGGTTTCGTTAAGTAATCAAAGACATACTTACATTGAGAGACCATAATCCTTGTTTCAGATCTTGCAATATCCATCTCAAGGAAATATTTTAGGTTTCCAAGGTCCTTGACCTCAAATTCAAGAGCTAGAAGCCTCTTGAGTTCTTTAATCTCTTCGTCATGATTCCTTGTCAAGATTATATCATCCACATACATAATAATGATAGATATCCTTCCATTAGGAGAATTTTTAATGAACAGAGTATGATCAGACTGACATTGAGAGTACCTAGACTTCTTTACCACTTTGGTAAATCAATCAAACCATGCTCTAGGGTATTGTTTTAGGCCATAAAGAGATTTTTTCAATTTACAAACCTTGTCCAAGTTTGCCTAAGTTCTGAGTCTTGTAGGAATCTCCATGTATACTTTTTCCTCTAAGTCTCCATTAAGAAAAGCATTCTTGATATCTAGTTGATAAAGATTCCTATTACAATTCACTGTAAGAGACAAAAGAACTCAAATAGTGTTAAGGTTTGGAATAGGAGCTAAGGTCTCTAGATAGTCAATACCATAGGCTTATGTGAAACCTTTGGTAACCAACCGAGCCTTGAAGTTGTCTATACTGCCATTTGCATTGTGCTTAACAGTAAAGATCCACTTGCATCCCATTGGATTCTTTCCAGGAGGCCGATTGACTATTTCCTATGTACCATTCTTTTCAAGAGCCCTAAGTTCTTCTGTAACGACTTGCTTCCACTCATGAACCTGTATAGCTTCCTGAATGTTATTAGGAATCTAAATTTTTGTGATATTAGTAGTAAAGGCAAAGTAATTCAGAGACAACTTCTTTTAAGAAATGAAGTTGTAAATAGGGTGATGAGTACGTATCTTGACACCTTTCCTCTGAGCAATCGGCAAATCAAGATCTTGCATAATTAACTTATCAAAATTTGAAGCAGTGTTACCTAGTTGTGTTTCTTCTCATATTGGCTCTGATTCAAACTTCATGACTGGTCCTTTACTTGCATTTGATCCTCTACACGTTCTTCAATTTTCTTCCTTCTAGAGTAGACCAAGAGATCATCTTTTGTTAGGGGGACACATGTGGATTGTGTTTAGGACTAGTTTTCTATGATTGAAGAGGTAACAAGAGGAATTGATTCTAACTTGATAGGTTTAAGTGGTTTTGGTTGTTGGGATGTTTGGGTGTCACTTTCAAATTCCCAAAAAAGATGTTTTAAGATCTCACTCTCCCCCTAAATATCATTTTTGGAGTAAAAAGTTTGATTTTCGAAGAATGTCACATACATAGAGTGATAAAATTTCTTTGTGAGGGGTGAATTGTAACACCCATGATTTAATTAAATGAGATTAGTGAGTAAATGGTGAATTAGTGTGCCATGATGTAAATTAAACCTAATTTAATATTTTGTGATATTTTCAAATTAAAGTTACTTATTATTCTTAATTATCTTTTTATCTGTATTTTTTATTTTGAATTTTAAAATAAAATAATTTGTTAAATGTCTGGTATGTCCCTTTTTGAAAGATTATGTGTTGGAACATGGTTTTCACACTGCAAAGCCACATTTTCCCTCTATTTATTCCTCTCCCTCTCCTTCCCTCACTCACTCTCTCATGCTCTCTCTTGTTTCTCTCTCTCACCTTTGCTCTTTTTCTCTCCTTCCTTTCATTTTCGATCTAAAATCAAGGCTCAAGCTTCGATTCTTAGAAGATTGGAAGCTCGAGAATGCATTTGGGCAATCATAAACTCAATTTAAAGCTTAAATCCAATGTTAGTTTGTTTATTTTTTGTTCAAATTTTTAAACTTTTTCTAAATTTTCTAAATTTCTTTGAAATGTTGTAATCTAGGTTTTATGAGCTTAGAAAACCTTAAGTCTAAGTTAGTGGAACTCACAACATCTAGAATGTAGGTTGGTTTGATGAAAAATGAAATTAAATCAAGTTTTTCTATTTTTCTCTATTTTTCTTATTTTTGAATTTCTTTAAAAATTTCTATGCATATATTATTTAATGTGTTTAAGAGTGTCTTAGTATGTTTTTCTATCAGATATGAATGTTTTCTATGCTTGAGAATTGAGAAAAAGGGTCGAAATGAAGATTTGAGCTCGGGAGGCCGAAGCTCAAATCTAGAACTTTCTAAATTTTTCCAATTCGGCAGGTCAAACTTCAAGTTCGGCAGGCTAGATTCATGAGTCCGGTAGGCCAGACTCATCCCTTCGGTAGGCCAAACTTGGAAAAAATTTGATAGGCCAGTCCTGCCTAGTCGATAGGCCAAACTGTGTAGTTCGGTAAGCAGGACCAGGGAATTTGACAGGCCTATTGGCCATAGGAAAAATGGCTATTTTCACTCGTTTTATTGTTTTAAACCCAGATTGAGAATTTAAACTTTATAGTATGATTTTACAGACATAAATAGCACACTAAGACACCATGAGATAGCTTAATAGTGTAGCATATCTTAAGCTAAATACTGATGAACTTAGTTTACATTTAAGGCTGTTCGTGGCTCCGTGGAGCTAACGTATAGCGGATCAGAATTGCAGTGCTGAGTTAGTGTGTAGGATATCGAGGTAGGACTTCTAACCTTTCCTTGGTAGCCAAGTTTTTAATGATTTTGGCCTCAAAGGATTATGTCAAAATGTTTTCAATAATTGACATAATGCTTTAAATGTCTTCAACAAGGGGCTTGTGGCCGCATAATGATTTCTTTTAAAAGGATCCCTTTCAAAATGATTTCCTTCAAAGTGATTTCTACAAAATGATTTCTTTTAAAACGAATTTCAAGGCACGGTTTAGATAAACTTCTTAGCAATTTTCTTTATACGTTAAGAATCGAGTAATAAATGTAATTGAGAATACTCGATAACATGAGATTTAAATAATAATAAATACACATAAGGGCATGGTGCCATAATTAGAGATAGGGTCTTGTAAAGTGCGACCTTAGGGGCAGCTCTCAAAAATCAACTGGGCCACTACGATGGTGATACTTATGGTTTGCCCAAGAAGGACAATAAGGTTATTTTTGGACAAACTGATTTTGGTAAGAATAATTTAGACAAATTTATTTATTTATTTTTGTTATCTAAATAATTTTTCTCAAATGATAAATTTTATATTTAAATTATGTGTTTTTTTTAAATTTTAGTCCTATTGAGCCTTTCGCTCACTTTTTTTTATTTATTTTAAAACCTTTCCCCTAGGTGGATTGCAGCTTAGGACTGACAAGGAGACCACTAGGCAACATGAGTTGTAAGAATAATGCTTAGGTTATTTCTTTTAAACAAGGCATGTGTTATATAAATTTTTATCTCTTACATTAGATTGTTATTGTAATATTTTATTGTCGATATCATATGCATACACTAATGTGGGTTTGGTAGGGCCCGGCTTATGTTTTATTATCTTTAATATTTTATTTTATGTTTTACTGTTTCAAAATAACGATGAATGTTTTAGAATGTTTTTAAATTATAACGTTTTTCAAAATAACCCAAACCATTTAATTAGTGATTTTAATCAAAAACTTGGTTTAATTAACCTAATAAACCGGCCATGTCACCTCCCGTACTCTAGGGCGTGACAGAATGGTATCAGAGCTTAAGGTTATGAACCTTGGGAATTGTGCACACATAGGTACGACAGTGAAAAGCCTCTAGCAGTCCAATTTCATTTTTAGAATTGAGAGAATGACACTTAGGCGTTATCCAACTGTGACTGACGTAAGTCTTACAAATGAAGGGAGTATGATAGGGGCTACAGTTGTCGCTTTTCGACAAATGGCAGCAAGGGTTATACCTGGCAATTCAAAGGTAGGTCACCGGTACAAAAGCTTTAAAGAGACACACAACTTTCAATAGAAATAGAGGTCCGTAGATGGTTGATCTTGATTAGACTTAGTAAGTGAAGTATTTGGATACCCTTGGAGCATAGTAGCATACCAAGTCGAATTGGTAGCTTATTATTGGCACGTAGTGTTAACACCTAGTGAAACAAGCAAAGCGTCTAGAGAAAGATAGGAATATCAGCGGGGAAAGATTTGAGGAATTGTTCTATGAGCATTATTTTTTCCAAGGATACAGAGACTAAAAGATCGTCGAATTTTACTAGATGGGATAGGGCGACATGATGATTTGGGAACACGAGGTAAAGTTTGATGAGTTGGCCAAATTTGCTCCGTTCAGCGTGGCTTTGTATGTGAAAGGTGTATCAAGTTACAGGAAGGGTTTAGGATATTCACTCGACGGCAACTGGTGGCCTTGCGACTTTGGAGTATTGGTAAGTTAGAGTTGTTAGCTTATCAATAGGAGGAGATTATGTTCTCTACTGTGAGGATCAGGCAAGAACATCAAAGAGACCTAGGAGGAGTAGCAATCGCCAAGCTCAGGTAAAGAATCGGCATGGTAGCGTAACAGTAGAAGTAGCAGTTCACCCAGTAGCGGACGAAGCAACCCTTGCCATCTTCGCCAACAGCCGAGACACATCGGGAAGAGCTGCCCAGTAAGGAATGCTCAACAAGGATCTCAGATTGGGGGAGTGTGAGCCATTAGCCACAACCTCAGTCTTTATCTCCACCTCAAGAACTTCTTCAGCTTCAACTCCATCAGTTCTCTTCGCAACAGTATCAGCCAATGAACCCAGGACATAGCAGCACTCGCAAAGGAAAAAGGAAAGGCTCTTGTTTGAGTTTACATCACTACTTCAGGGAGTTCAAATGCTTAGACCAGGAACGTGAGAGTTGACTGTACAGTTCCAGCTTCTTAGTCTTTAGTTTTGGTTCTCTTTGATATTGGTGCCATTCACTCCTCTATTTCGAGTTCTTTTATACATGCCTTGAAATTAGAAATAGAGAAATTTGATGAACCCTTGGTAATTACCTCACCCTTAGGGCGGGTGTGTGTGAATCGTATATATATAAACCTTGTAAGAAAATGAATGAGGATGAGGCTTTGGAACATACTTTGATTATAATCCCCATGAGTACTCATGATGTGATCTTAGGAATGGACGGGTGGTCTAGGCAAGATGCATCTATCAATTGTCACATTTGAAAGGTAACCCTAGTAATTGATAAGGGGACAACGATTGCTTACCACAATGGTAATGATTGAGTAATGAGTGAGTGACTCATGGAAGCATGTCTAGGTGTATGAGGAAACCTAGCATGCTATATATATATATATATACTTCTTTTAGATCTAAATGAGGAGTCTAATGCCGCAGGGGGGAATGCAGCAACGTCGGTAACTGATGAGTTCGATGATGTCTTCCCGATGAGTTCCTAGATTAGTGCCGCATCATGAGGTTGAGTCTGGCATTAAGCTATTCATGGAGATCTCTTCGATTTTTGCGGCACTGAATCGATTGGCACTATAGAGATGAAGGAAAGCAAGAAACAGCTTTAGGGACTTGCAGACAAAGGATATACTTAGGATAGCATAGGATGCACCAGTTCTATTAGCCGAGAGACATGATGGTATGCTCAGGTTGTGCATCGATTATTGGTAGCTAAATCAGGCCACTATGAAGGCGAGTATCCCTGTCTCATGATTGATAAATTATTTGCTTGGCTAGGAAGTTCCCGACATTTCTCGAGGATAGATTTGCAACTCGGAAGCACCAGCTATATGCCAAGAAGGTTAAGTTTCTACGGCATATTATTTTCAAGTAGGGTATCAAAATGGATCCATTTAAGATAAAGGCTATAGTGTAGTGGGAACGACCAAATATCATGACTGAGATTCATAGTTTTTAGGACCTACCAAGTACTACAGGAGGTTTGTAAAGGGTTTCTTAGAGATAGCAGCTCCATTGACGCGGTTAATCAGGAAAAGTGTCAAGGTTGGATAGGATGAGGAATGTGACTACGCTTTCCAAGAGTCGAAGAATAGGTGGACTACTGTTCCTGTATTGATTATATCGAGTAGTGACGAGCTTTATGAAGTCTACATTGATGCGACGGGACAAGGACTCGGATGTATGTTTATGTAGCATGGACAGGCTGTGGCTTATGGATTGTGATGGTCGAGGCTTCGCTCACGAGTAGGACCACCCTATACACGAGTTGGAGGTTACCGCAGTGACTCACACTTTGAGGATCTGGAGATGCTATTTGTATGGAGTGACATTTTAGGTTTCTTAAATTAAAAGAGCTCAAGGTATTTGTTCACTCAAAGGGATTCGAGCAAGAGGTAACAGAGGTAGATGGGATATAGGGAGGACTAGGACTTCTTGTTGTAGTATCATCCAGGTAGGGCCAACATAGCTGCGGACGAGCTCAGTAGGAGGTCTTTAGGGATCCGTGTATATCTGGCACTTGAGAATCGAAAAGGAGATGCTATAGTAAGCAAAGATGGACTACAATACCATGAAGACTTCCATATGGTATCGACGCATCTTAGGAATTTAGCTCCAGCACGTGTTCGGATGATAAAGCAAAATTAATGGCGGGACTAGCATCTTTAGGGAAATAAGACACGAATATAGACCAGGGAGTAGTTTGAAGGCTAAAGGATTCCTATAGATGGGTCGTTGTAATCTCAGGGGATGTTTGACAGTGTCTACGATTGAGGAGTGGCGAAGGCTTTAATCGACAAAGCTCGCAAGTCTTTGTTTGCTATTCATCCAGGAGCATGAAGGTATATCGCGATTTATAGAGGCAGTACTAGTGGAGAGGCATGAAGAAAGATGTTCAAAAGTACATGGCCAAATGCATGATTTGTCTCCAATTAGCGACCGAGCATTAGAAGATCGTTGGGTAGCTTCAGCAAGGGAGCATGTCATGGTGGATTTCTTCTCTAGGTTGCCGAGGCTGGAGCATAGGCATGATGCGATGTGGGTCATAGTCAATGGGTTGACTAAATCGATGCACTCCATTTTCTACCTTTAGGTCGTTGTGTTCTAGACGAGTTCTTAGAGGAGCTTCCAGGAAGCTTTGGTTACAAACTTGGATTTCAGTGTAGCTTTTATCCTTGAACTGATGGGTAGTCGAACGAGTCATTTAGATTCTCAAGGATAAGTTAAGCACGTGTGTCTTAAACTTTGGTGTAGTTTACATACAAGGTGGTTATCATGCGAGCATCAGAGTGACATCGTTTGAAGCACCACATGAACGGCCATGTTGATCACTAGTGAGTCAAGCAAAACTAGAAGGCAGGATCATATTGGACCTGAAGAGACTTGTGAGAGTAATAGAAAGGTTACCGTGACTCGTGATCAGTGTTGAGCAACTCGCAGAAGGTAGAAGAGTCATGCGGATAGGAGACACTAGCCTTTGGAATTCGAGGTGAGAGATTTTGTTTTTTTAAAAGGTTTTACCGGATAAGAGAGTTTCGTATTTTGGTGTGAATGGGGGAAAACTTGCACCGAGGTACATTGGATCATTCAAGATTTCTCAACGTGTTGAAGTGATCACTTATCGTCTTGATCTCCCTCTGGAACTATCATATTCAGGTCGTACTTCGTATGTGTTAATGCTTCGAAATGTCCACCCAAGCCAAGCAAAATTATCTCAATTCACAATGCATAGATTCAGGAAGACACGACCTACTAAGAGGTGCCAGTTTAGATTATCGATTGAGAAGTGATAGGTTTGCAACACCATTAGATTTTGTTAGTGAATATGATGTGTTAGCACCACAGGATTGATAAGGCAACCAAGGAATTAGAGTCGACCATGTGGGAGTTGCATCAGCATCTACTTTATTTTTAGGGTTGATTTTTGAATTTTGAGGATGAAATTTCTTTTAGGGGTGAAGAGTTGTAACACCTAGGATTTAATTAAGTGAGATTAGTGAGTAAATGATTAATTAGTGTGCCATGATGTAAATTAAACCTAATTTAACTATTTTGTGATATTTTCAAATTAAAGTTACTTATGATTCTTAATTATCTTTTTATTTGTACTTGTTATTTTGCGTTTTGAAATAAAATAATTAGTTAAATGTCTAGTATGTCCCTTTTTGAAAGACTAGGTGTTGGAACATGGTTTTCACACCACAAAGCCACATTTTCCCTCTATTTATTCCTCTCCCTCTCCTTCCCTGTCACGCCCCGGAGTACGGGAGGTGACGTGGTGGTTTAATTAGATTAATTAAGTAAAGATTTAGTTAAAAATCAGGGTTTTAGAATGAAATTTATAAAATAAAAAGGGGATAATTTTAAAATCGTTTGAATGGGAAAGTTTAAGAAATAAAAATGGATCATCATAGTGATTAAACATATAGAAATAA